>BDDA01000468.1:4376-92446 GCA_001662385.1 Chlamydomonas asymmetrica | reverse complement strand
CATCAATGAACTGTATTATGCAACCCTGCACGATGCGGATACACCACACTAACCCCTGGTGGGCGTGCATTGCTGCTGGTGTTTGCGATGTGCTGCACTCGACTGCTTGTGGCAATGCATGATGCTTATGCTGATGTACTGCGGCCCTCTTGCACACCATTTGCATAGCTTGGCGACCCCCTTCTGCTTGCCTGGTCCCCATCTGGGGGGAGCATGTTATGTTACATCAGGAGCGGGCCGTGTGGCCAACACGCTCCTGATGTAACATAACATGCAATACGCATCTTTTGCGTGTTGTACCATACTGCAGGTGTACCGCGGTGCTTGTGGGTCACTCCAGGGAGGTGAGGCACCTCGCGTGGAGCCCCAGCGGGACGCTGCTGCTCACCCAGGTAGGTGCGCCCGGCCTGCACCTGATGTGCATAACCGCATGTGGTGGTGGCCTGGTGAAGTTGTAGATTGCTTGCAACTTGGTTGGCCGTCCTGGTCAGCCTATCCCGCATCCCAGAACCACAACACCACAACACAGCACACTGTTCATGCAGCATGTACAGGCTAATCCCACCTAGGTCCCACCCCACACCACTGCCACCACCTTGCATTGAGAGGGGTCAAGAGCACAAAAGTGCATTGTGCAATGCCAATGCGCCGTTCAGTTCCCGGTCAGCAACCACGTAATGCGGCGTTGTGCAATCCGTGCTTGTGTGTGCAGGGCGGGGAGGGCGACGTGCGTGTCTGGAGCCCAGGCGCGGGCGCCACGGGCGCCGGCGGCAGGCGCTACGCCACAGCTGTGCTCCGAAACCATGGCCTGCTGCAGCCGCACGGGCCCCTCACGTCACCAGCACCGTCAAGCACCTCCCGTGACGCCCGCACGCAGCAACCCGGACAGCGCGTGTCGGTCTTTGGAGTGTACGCGCTGCACGGAAATGCAGTTGAGGTGTCCTGGCTCAAAGAGCAGGCTCCCATCAGATCAGTGTCGGCAGGAACTGCTGATCGCAATGGCGGGGTTGCACGGAGTCAGCAGCGGCAGAGCGGCACGGCCGGGCCGGTGTTAGCAGGCGTGGGTGGCAGCGCGCTGCGCGAAGACGAGCCTAGCGTGGAGGCAACGGTGTGTGTGGTGGAGCGAAGAGTGGCGTTGGGGGTGGAGGCGTTGGGTGTGCTCCAGGGGGGCGCGGTGGGGTCCTGCCAGGTGGCAGTGCACAGCGCTGGCCGCATCGCGACGCTGCTGCGCGGCGGCGACGGCCAGCCGCAGGCGCTTGCGCTGTTCACTGCGGGCGACCAGGAGTGAATGCTGGCTGGTGGGGGGAGACACTCGAACACTGCATGTGCTCCTCATTTGCACTGGTCTGGATGTGACCCGCATGAAAGCTGTGTCCATCAACATTGACTGGCTGGAGTGTTTGGGCTGCTCAAACCGGAGCTTAGAAGAAACCGAAACCGATCTCTCTGTCGTGCATTAAAGCACTGACCACTTGGGCAAATAGGCAGAGCCTCATATGTGGCTTGACATTCAGACACCTCCCGCTACAGTAGCACCTGTGTACTCATCATACTGCGTTACTCACTGCCTCTTTCCCACTCCGACCGGTGTTTACTACCGCGGTGCATGTTGTTGCACCCAGCGGTTGGACCCCTGCTAGGGCTCAACCAGCATGCACTGGTGCACGTTGCCAGCTGTGTGCAGAAGCCGTCCTGGCCTGGTGTTTACACAAGGCGATGGGCCCTATCCGGGGCCCATGTTCACGGTGGTAAGCTGACACACAGCCGAGCGATGTTAATCACGTGGCAGCAAATAGTCAAACAGGTCGCTTTTTGAACAACCACCAGGCACTGTGTACCTGCGTATTAGAGTCCCGAGTCCCATCGCAGTTGTCCAGTACTGCTAGACGCGCAGTCAGGATTGCAGAAGGCAGGGCGTGTGCTCTGCTCCAACTTGGGTCAACAGGTTTGAGAGCACCCAAGCGCAAGTGTTGCGTAGTGCGTCGTCGCTCGCTACCACCTGCTGCGGCGACTGCGACAGCGTCGTCTGCTTCGGCTGGCTACAACAACGCGACCGGCAGCAGCGACCGTGCCGTCAGCGGTGACAGTCTATTCGGCTGTTCTGGGCCTTTGCCTCTGTACTCATCGCCAATCAAGGCAGGCCCCTCTGGAGGTGCGTTTCGCTTACCACGTGTGATGCATGCGTCCCAGGGAAACGAGAACCGAAGATGCTTCTAGCTGCTTTACAAGGAGATGTCAAGAGCAGTGCTGTGCATGCCATGCTCGTTGTCACAAGCTTTTGTTTGTGTAGTTAAAGCAATCTAACAGAACAGATATTTGGCTTGCATCTGCACAGGCAAGGGATTGTTTGGGCCACAATCCATGCAACCAGGCCAGGCTGTCCTAGTTTCCAAGGCGGTTGCATTGTCGTGGTGCAGCCCGGACCAGCTGCCGCGCCTCGCGCTTGAACGCAGCATCGACGCTTCCACAAGCGACGACGAAACGGACGACGAGGACGTGGAGAGGTTTGCGGTGCGTCACCTTTGCTTCAGACTTATTTTCCTGCAAATGCAACCGGTGATAGGGTGCTATACCATATCCTAACACGTCAACACGTTTGTGGGTCGAGCAGGGCTTGTCGCAACGGTTTCATGACTGTCAGAGCCAGCTGCTGGGAAGGAGGTGCGTTGCGAGAGAGCCTCCTATTTAATGCCTCGTAAGCATGTAGGCACTACAGTAGAAGCTTTGGGGTTTGGCCTTGCTCTGTTCACGCACCCACACATGAAACCGTGCGTTGGATTGGCGTGCACTTTGCAGGTTCACGCTGCGGGAGGTGGAGTGGCTGGAGGTGCTGCTGGCGCCGCTGTTGAACAGTCAGCAAGGATCTCGACACAGAACTGCCAGCTCGCTGCCTCCCAACCTTGCATACATCAACTCAAAGGATGACTGCGACGCGGTACGGATTTGCAGTGAAGGGCACATGCAGACCCTCTTATTTGTTGTCACTGACATTCGCTGTGTCCATGTGCATCCCATATGCATGCGGCCTCAGCTTGTCTTGCATGCTCTTCCTCAAGGCCTCAACGCCGCACCAGCAGTTGCTGCCCATGCGCTCCCCCAGACTTGGATGAAACCAGGATTTAACGTATTGAAACGTGTCATCGACTTATGCCATGTACCATATGACCTTGTCCGCTGGCCGGTCACATTTGTGCCCGTGTGCAGGTGTTGTCTTTGCCACCTGTGTTGTCGGCTGATGACAGCCTCCTGCAAGGCTTTGTGCAGGTGCGCCGCAACAGCCGCACCGTTCACCTGCAGCGCCTGCCCCACGCGCTACACGCATGCACCTCGCTCCAGCAGCGCATGCTGACCCACATGCTGGCTTGCGGCTGCGGTCACCTTGACTGCTTTTGATGCTCGCTCACTGCCTGCTTGCATGAGTGCAAGACGCACATGGCCCCACCGGGACTCTTCCTGACACATGCATGTGCGTGTGTGCGTGCGCATCAGAAAGCCGCTCCTGTGCGACCGTGCAGTGTGCATATGCGTGCAGCGTCATTTGCTGCCCGTGGGGCCGTGCAGTGTCCGCACACGTGACGATGGGGACTGCACCTGACGATGGCGAGGTGTCTCGGCTGACATGTGTGTGTGCGTGCAGGCGTATGCGTTGGAGCCGGACGTTGCGGAGGACGTCGACGTGTGGTGGTGGTGGCGCAGCAGGGATGCACGCCAGCGCGCTCGGGGTGAGCGCGAGTGGCGTCAGCACCAGCACGCTTGATGGCATTACCCAGCAATGCGACCGGACCATTCACCTGTCAGTGTGTATTACGCCAGGCAGGCAGAGAAGCACAGCTAGCTGGGGTCAGGAGCGCAATGGGATTGGGAGCGGAGGGTGGATGCATGCAGAAGAATGGCGGGCTCACACGCTGCAATCATTCAAGCGTAGGATGTGAGGTGTTGTTGTTCTGGTCCTGAGGCCAAAGCCAGCCGGGTTGCTGCTCTTGAGTGCCGTTGGGGCTGCACCCTGGCGCAGCCTGCTTGCGGCTGTGGGCATGACCGCATGAGCAGCTATGCAGGGGCCCTCATGAGTCATGACGCTGGGGAAAGGCCCTTGCGTTGCACATTGGTGCACCGGTGCATTGACTTCGCCACAGCACGCTTGCCTTACCCTCTACTGCATGTCAAGCGCCCCCTTCCTTGACGTTACAGGGTTCACGCCAACTTCGTGCACGGTGCTTCTGCAATACAGGCCTGGGGGCGCGTGACGGTGGCAGCGACAATGACGACGACCCTGCCGATTTTGATTATTTGCCAGGCGTTAGCGGCAGCAGCAGCAGCAGCAGCAGCGGTGGCGGCAACACACCCGGCCGGGCCTCACCACCTTCATCGTTGCCACCATCCTCCCCTTGGCCGTCGCCGCCACCACCACCAGCATCTTCCAGTCCGCCACCACCCGCTGGTCCCTTGACCAGAACCTGGACGCTCTCAACGCCATCCCCGTCCCAGCCGCCTGGGTCGGTCGCTGCCCCGCAGCAACAGCCAGCTGGCCAGCTGTTTGCGCCGCTGGGGCAGCGCCTTCGCGCTGCTGCTGCTGCTGCATCAGAGGCTGACGCAGGCAGCAGCGGACGGCAGGAGGAGGGGTGTGAGGCACGGCCGCGCGGCTTCCCGCTGGGCCTGTGGCCTGAGGCTGCGCTCATGGCCCACAGCTGCCAGCCCTGCACCACCAGCTACGTCGTGGGGTGAGCCGCAATAGCGCAGCTCAACGTCTGCCTACCTGCTTTTCTCGTCTGGCCTGTTGATGAAATCCAATAGTAATGTATCATTGTATGCAGTTGTTAAGTTTGCTGACGCCCGCTCATGTTGCACTGCTGTTTGTATTGTTGCTGGCTTGCCGGTGGGCTGGGGTGTCTCAGGGAGCGTCTGGTGGTGCGCTGCACACGTGCGCTGGCGCCACGCACACCACTCACCGGCAGCTACCTGCGATCAGGTAGGTAGGGCAGGACCGCATGGCACCATAATGCACCCACCTACTGCTCGCCTGGTCATTATCTGGGGGAGCACGGGGCGTTTGGCCAACACGCGCTTGGCCAACACGCTCCTGATGTAACATAAGACAGCACCCGAACTGCAAGGGCAGAATAGCATGCACGCATGCGCATTGTTGTGTGGGTGGGGGCGGAGGGGTGAGCGGAGTGTGTGGGTGCCAATGACTAATGAGGGTGGGGGATGTGCATGTTTTGTATGGGGCCGTGCGCTGCACAACCAGTGCCTAGCCCAACGTCGCCAACGTACAGGTGCATGATGCCCCCCTTCGGTGCCCCCTTTTGATGTACAGTCGCTCACCCCCCGCTCATTGCTCACCCCTATGTATCATGTGCACTAACGCTGAACGCCTGGCGGGTCTAGACAGCGGCGCCCAGTGGCGCCCCACCGCGCTCATCAATGTGCTGTGCTCATGTGGTGCATTCTGTGTTTATCCCTGCTGTCGCTGCTGACGGGCCCCCCCTCACCTGGACCGCCGCCGCGTGCAGGCTCCCCTGACGTGGCGCTGGGCCGGGCGAGGAGCGCAGCGGGCCTGGGGGCGCTGTACGCACCCCTGACCGTCAGGTGAGCAGCGCCCAGCCCGCCACACCACACACACGCACACACACGCCTGTTGAGCAGCAGCAGCCTCCGCAGCAGCAGCGTGTGTGCCCGCAGAGCCCAACCCCGTGTTACAAGTGAAGGCGCGATGCACAGCCATCAGCTGGCCGCCTGACACCACCCGACAGCCTGCATTGTGTTGCTAGCTTGCTATCAACGCAGATCAGCATGGAGAGTGTGTTCAAGTAGTTTACTTCCCGTTGGGCCATGCAGTATGGAGAGTGTGTGTGTGCATCGTCGGCGCAGGCTTTTTCACCCCTTGCTGCTTGCTGCTGGTGTGGGGTGTTTTGAGGGCGTGATCCAGGGTTATGGCTCGTGTGAGGCGCCCCGAGCATGCTGTGTGTCAGTGTGTGTGGCCACCTGCCCCTATCATCACATCACGTGACATGCCCGCTTGCAGGCGTGAGCTGCTGGAGTCCGGCTGGGAGCTGGAGTGCCACTGCGCGCGCTGCAAGGCGGAGGAGAGGATGGTGCGTGTGCATGGGGGTGTGTGACTGTACGTACATGTGTGTGCGGGGAGGAGGCTCCCGGCCCAGGCAGGCATGCGACTGGCTAGCTGGCTAGTAGGACGACTGCACTTGCACTTGCGATTTATTACTGTGGGAACCGCAGGGAGGAGGGCTGCTCAGGCCTTCCTGTTTGCAGGGGAATGAGCAGCAAGGACCTCGTGCCGTGTGCATGAACAATTGGCAGCACCTGGCCAGGACCGTGGGGACGTGGCGACGCTGCTTGGCCCGTACTCTGAAACAACAATATGAGCTGCTTGCAGCCAGTCAGCATGGTTGAAAACGCCTTCCATATCACGATGCTGATCAGGGGTGCTGGCAAGCATGGTTGACATTGTTGTCGCTTTCGCTTTCACACCTGTCGCAGGATTCCATCTCATCACACCTGACAGTGTTCACCTGACAGCGCAAGGCCATGCACAACTTTATGCAGCCTTTCGGCATAGAACCCTCCAGATGCACCACGCAGCCCCCGCCTTCAAAATATTTGTGCTGGTGGCACCTTGCCTGTGCCTGTGCCTGTGCCTGATGCGCACACTGTGCAGGCCCCGGAGCTGCGCTCCGCCATTGTGCAGGCGTACGAGGCGGTAAGGCCAGCCCCGGCTCAGATGATTGTGATTGGATGAATCCTACGGGCATCTGGGAGCAGCGCGACATCACCTGTCCGCGTTGTTGCCCCCCGCCCCCTGCCGCATCCCGTATTCGGCATGTGGGTGCCAGGCCTGTGCGCCTGATGTAGCCGCGACCTCAGCTGTGACTTTGCCGTGTGTGATGATTGCGATGAACCTCTGGCCTGCGATGCGTGCGTGTTGCTGCTGCCGCCGGCTGGCAGGCGGACGTGTTGGCGGGTCAGCTGGACGCTGCACAGCGCGGCTCCTCGGGGGAGGCTGACGGGGCAGCGGTGGGAGCGGCAGCGGCGGCCGGGCAGGACCGGGAGTTCTTGGTGCGGCGCGTGGCTCAGCAGCTGGAGGATGAGGTGGAGGTGAGGGGGGGGCAGGAGGAGGAGGTGTCTGAGGAGGAGGTTTATGGGATGGAGGTGAGAAGGATGTCTGCAGCATGCAACACAGCAAGGAAGTTCACATAGGTCTGCTCGTCTCCGTGTATCTGTTCTGTGAGTGGGCGGCCTATGGTACCGTCTTGTACTGTGTGCTGTACTGCGTGCGTGCGGTGTGTGCAGGAGCTGCGGGCGGTGATGTCGCGGTACAGCATCAGCCACGCCGACAGGATGATCATCCAGGTACTTGGCTAACTTGTGCCATGCCGGACACGCATCTAAGAGGGATGAAAAGTCAACCGGTTGGGGTAATTCAGTCACAGTAAATCAGTCACAGTTAGCTTCTGCTGAGACACGTGTGTGAGCTACTCTGCACTGCCAGCCCGTGTGGTGGGTTTCATGCAGCGCGCTGCAGACCGTACGATGTATGCACGTGCCTGTCCCCTCTGCTGCGCCCTGCCGCACCTCACACTGTGGCTCCACGGCTCCGCATGTGCATCCTCTCGACGTGCTGCCGCCTGCCTTTCCAGCTGGATTGCTGGCTGCTGCTAGTGCGAGCCCCTGTTGCTGCTGCTGCTGCTGCAGGCGGGATGCTTGGACCTGTATGCCACGCTATGGAGAGCGCTGCGCTGCCTGGGAGGCGCTGAGATGACGGCGACTGCTGCCGGGAGCGGCGGCAGCAGCAGCAGCAGCAGCAGCACCCCTTTGTATGTTTCACTGCCTGAGCTAGTAACGGTAAGCCTGAACCAGCGGCGTTCATGCTGGCGTGCTACAAGTATACAATGCATATTATGCATCATGCATATGCACGTGCTGCGTGCATATATTCACACTGGTGTTCAGCAAGCTCAGCTGGGCGCAGTGCATTGCTTGCATTGCTGCCGCCGGAGTGCAGCCAATGGGCGGTCAGTGCTGCTCCCCGTGAATCATTACGGTGTTGCCTTCCTCGTCGCTGTGGATCTGTTAGGTGGTTGACGCATTGTAACGCACTTGCACTAACTTTGCTTAGGCTGTGGTCCTTTCCGCTTGGCTCCGGTGGGGTGGTGGTGAGGGGGGCATGCATCATTCGGCCGCCACACGCCAGACGCAACATGCACTCACAGGCCATCCCCTCGCTCCCTCCTTCACAGGAGGTGTGTGCCGCGGTGGCGCCGGGCAGCCGGGCGCACCTGGAATGGGCCACCACGTACCTCTTCGCGGCGTGGGAGGTTGCAGCCCAGCAGCAGGAGCAGCAGCAGCAGGAGGAGCGTGACGAGCATAACGGCCAGCCAGGTGCGCAGCAGTGAGCAGCTTGGACGCCGCTTGTTACATGCTTGCCAGTCGTGTCTTGTCGATACCTCCGGCCCCTGTGTTTGCCAGCGCTGTAAGGCTGATGAGGGCGGCGAGCCATGTGACCCGCGTTGTTGATGGTGGCTCGCGCGGGGTCATGCAGCGACGCCGGCAGGCCGCTGCCAACAGGTGCGCCTGCCACCTGCCACCCACTCACTGCAGGCTACCATACTGCTGCCGTGTCTGATTGCGTCAAGGTCCTGCAGGTGCGGCCGCCGCAGCTGGCGCGCTCGATGGCGCGGCGGGCAGCGATGCGTTGTCACCAGCGCGGCCACCGCCACAGCCTATGGGTGCCGCCGCGGCACGCCGTCCGCCGGCAGCAGCGGAGGGGCTGCACGTGCAGAGCCCGCTGGTGGCGCAGGCGGATAGGGCAGCGCAGGTCGCATACGCCACCAGGTGGGTGTGTGGCGCTTGGGCTTACAGTCTTGCCGCTTCATCTTCTTGGGCGTGTGTTATGGTGCAGCGATGATGGGGGAGCGCTGGCTGGCCTCACGGCTGCAGTGCATGCATGCGTCATGACAACACTGGCTCGCCTGTTTCCACAACTGCACATTGGGACGGGCCGATGTTCGTGACCGTATGTGGGTAGTTCATGCATGTACCGGTGTTGTAAAACGACGAAGCGTGACTGTGTGGCTGACGCTCTACGTCCTTCAATCGTCAGACTGCCATTACACTGGTGCTGTTTTCCTCATGGAGTCACTGTTCTGCAACTCTGCTGCGATTCATGCCGCACAGTGCTGGGAACTGCCAGCGCCTGTCTTTTGGTTCAATGAACGGCTGCATGGCTGTCCTGTTCGATGCTCCCACCATGCCCACCCGCTTGACACCTGACAGGTACGGCGCCATCAGCCGCCCGCTGTACCGCGCGCTGCTCACGATGCGCGCGCAACGTGAGGGCTGGCTGGCGTAGGGCAACCCCCTCCCCCTCCCCCTCCCCCTCCGCCCCTGCCTTGGCGTGGCCTCACCACCTGCCATCAACTCGTCCCTCCCCTCCCTCCCTCCCTCCCTGGGGCGCCAGAACCTGGCATGCTCACTCCATGCACCCCATTGACCATGTGATAAGCTCGGCTTGAGCCCGGCTAACCAGTTTCCGCCATGTGAGTGTGTCATACACTGATTTTGTGCGTCTGAGCTCAGGACGTGAGCCGGATTCTTTGGGCTCCTGTCGCCAGTCATTCGCACTGTTTTGACACTTCGCTTAGCCCGGTCAAGTGCCCTGCTGCGTGCAGCTGCGGTGCACCCCTCTGGCTGTGGACAGCAACCACGGTGCAGGCCGTTCTGGGGAATGTTCATGCACATTCAGCTACCATAGTCATCAAATGCATTCATCCAAGCCCGTATGTGTTCTGTGTGTTGTGCTATCCCGGCCGCTCAACGCACGCACTTGCGCCCACCCGCGCATTCGCCAAACGGTGCACTGCCAGTCAGGAATGATAGTATTTGGTATTTTGGTTGCTTTCATTCATTCTTTTCGATTTTGCTCCTTTGCTCGGGTCCCAGTGGTGCCCATCTCCGGCACGGTGGTGGTCCAGTGTGCTGCCGTGCACGGACACGTGCATGGGCGTGCGGCCTGCATGTTCGCGTGGCCCCTGCACACAAACTATGCAGGCCCACCCCAATGACCATGGTACAGGCCACAGACAATGCAGGCAGCAGGCAGCGCGTGTAGGGTTGCACTAACTCGGAAGCACAGCTTCGGCCACTTTCCACTGCGGTACAATGCTGTTACGCTTAAATCCGTTGCCCTAACCCACATGCTGCACTGTCTGACAGGGATGTGGTGATGATGAGCTTTAAGTTGATACTCTCTCTGCACCTCCCTGCGTGCGCCTGCTGACCCCTCGTACTTGTACAAGTACGTCCTACATGCTGTGGTCATTTGAAACGGCTGTACAAGTATGTAGGGCTTGCAGCGCACGCGCGTGGGGCGCCAGGGATGAGCAAACAGACTTCTTATGAAAGTGCTAGGCGTTCTGCTTTGCTCAAGGAGCTCTCGCTTGGCTTGCACCCTGCTTTGTATTCTTCCGTGCCTGCTGGTGGCAAAGGCCTTGGCTGTCAGTAACGGAATAGCAGCTCACAAGCAGGTCCAGGACGAAACAGCAGCGTCAGCACAAGGGCAGGCCATTCCTGCTGCGCTGGACTTTGAGCACTGGTGGTGGAATTCTGGCCTCCATCAACGTCACATCAATGGCCTCGCGACTGAACGCCAACCTCAGTCAGCTCAAGAACTGCAGGGGCACAAAGTATTAGGAGAGCAACACAGACCTGTTCGGCACCGTTTGACTGCACGAGGGTTGCAGTCCTCCAGCAAGGCTGCACGGCTTTCCGCCAGAGGGCGAGCACTCGATGCTTCCTCGACGTTGTTGACGATTGGTGTGGGGCCAGAGAAGAAGCGTGTGGTCTACCCCTGGTCGCTCACATGGCGTGCAAACTACTCCAGAGACAGCACCTGGGCACTTGGCGGCAGGCCGCTGCTGCCGCTGCCCAAGCCCCTGGCGTTGTCCGACTTCGTGCTCGTTATTCCAACCTCGCTAGAGCGCCTGGGGCTGGTGCGCGTCCAGCGCGTGTGGACTCGCCTGGGAGTGCGAAGCATATTTGTGCTGGCCGCCAACGAAACCACTCTGGCTGCGTTGAATGAAGAGGGTGAGGCCGCGCAGGCGCAGGCTGGGGCAGTGAATGCACGCATGCGCCAAAGAAAAATGCATTGGTGTACTGTTTGCAGCATGCCTTGAACATACGAGCATGGCTGTGCATGTGTACAGCCATGCGTCCTGCATGCGCTGCGCGTCTACCGGCCTCGATTTGCATGAGCGTCCACAGCGCAAGCTGACAGGCACGTGGCCTGAACGCCTCACCTTTCGGGCTCGCGACCGTTGTCAGCGCACATACGCCAAGACCGTCAGCGCACACCTGGCATGCTGTGGTCCACCGATCTTGCCACGCACGCCACCCCGCTCCCTTTCGCCTGATATGGAAGCTGCCACCTGTGTTCGGCTTGGCTACTGTGGTGCTCGCTCACGTGCAGGCAAGACCCACCACGAGGTGTACTGCCACTACCCCGACAACCGCAGGCGCAGCCACACGCCCGCTGACGACCGCGCCGCAGTGGCGCCCTTCATTGCGCACGCGGCCCTGCCGCAAGGCACATACAAGGTGGGAGGAGAGGGGGAGTGTGTGGGGGGGGAGGGGAGGGAGAGAGGGAGCTGTGCGCGTCATGCGCGCTGATGCGGCCCAGCATCGCATCACCACACGGTGCAGTGCAGTACAGTACAGTGATGTACGCTAGCAATGCAAAAAAAGGCACAAGCTCTTCACCCACGTCCCAGCAACAAGGTGTTGTCGCTTCTTTGCTGCCACCTATGCCGCTCGCTTAACGATGCTTTCTGAATATATTTAAACTGCTGCTGCTGCGATTGCCCTGCAGTGGATGCTGTACGGTGACGATGATACGCTCTTCAACATCAGGTACCATACCGGCGCGTGAATGCGTGCAGCACCGCTCTGCATGTGGCGCAGCGCTGCTGGCCTGCCTGGCAGCTATCATGTGCACTGCAAGCATGGAACCTGCCTGCAACCAAGCAGTCTTGACGACGGCGCATACAGCAGTGCATAGCGCCAGCATAGGGGCGAAAGAGTGTAGTATGGTGGGTGGTAGTGGATGTACTGGATGTACTGGACCCAGGGAGGTGTATTGTGCTGCACCACTGCACAGCTCGACCCAGGCTTGCCCGTACAGGGGATACAGTGGACGTTGAATGGGCAGAGTGCGCATGACGGCTGCGACAGGATGCCAGAGTGTGATGATTTTGCGGTATGAATCATACCGTATGATGTGTTGACGCATGCTGTCTGTTTGCCTGTGGCGTCCGCTTGCCTGGTGCCTCCCGCTGCTTGCTGGCAGGGCGTTCCTGTACTTCCTGTCTGACTGGGACCATGAGCAGCCCTACTGGATCAGCGACCACACGTTCATGAAGGTAGGTGTGCGCTACCTGGACACGGATGCATTAGCCATTATCAGCCTTCAGGCTGGTGATAATCCAGGGAATGGGCCTGCCTGCCGTTCTAAGCCTTGAACAGTGGGCATCATGCGCTAGGCAATACACATGGAAGTTGAGTGTGATCACATGTTGGTGTCGGTAGTGAAGATGGTGCACGCGACCATGCAAGCTGTGGGCTGGCACCTGTGACCAGCTTGTGAGCCAGCTTGTGTGGGTGGTGCGATGGGAGTGCCACTGCTGGTGTTGTATCGGTTGCCCCAGCCACCACAGCGTGCTGTCCGGGTTGGGTTGCGTGCAACAACGCTGCACACATCCAGCAACGCTGCACGCAACAATGCTTCACGCCTGCAGGTGTGCCCCACCAGCGCCCGCACCTGCGTGGAGTCCTTCCCGCACGCCGTCGCCGTCACGCCGCGCTGCCTGCCCTGCCACCTGCCCGCCACCACCAGCAACAGCAGGTACAACAAACCCCTGCAGGCCGGCTGTGCGATAAACCAATAAGCCGATAAGGACCACGTGTGCTGCAATATTGTAACTTGAGGAAGGCCGGGACGGGCATTGCGACGTGAGCTGCTGGAAGCGTGTGGTGGGGTGCACCTCATCTGGCAAGCACTCGGCATCGCCTGCCTGCATGCAAGCCACCAACCGGCCTTACTGCTGACCGATGTGTTTTCGAGATGCGTTTCCGCGTATCATTGTCATATGCCGGACAGGCCATCCTCCCGGCAGCAATCGCGGCCGTCATCAGCAGCAAAGGCAGCAGCGCACCAGCATGGCAGGGAGCCGCTGCAGTCAGATGGCAGCGCACTGCAGGGATCAGAGGTGGCGGCGGGTCCAGTCGGACAGGCATCTGGCACACGTGGTGCCCTCTCAGACAACAGCGAGGACGAGGGCGCCCACCGCCGCTCAACAGGTGAAGAAGCGGAGGAGGCTAGTGACGAGGACGGCGCTGCCACTGGCAATGGCAGTAGCAGTGGTGGCTTGGCTCCTGCTGGCCTGACATGGAACATGCCGGTTGGCTGCCCATGCTCGCTACGGTCCGCCTGTGCAGCAGCATCCAGGTGAGTTGCCTGCAGGGAGGGCGAACGTGCTGGTGTGTGGGGCCCCAACATGTTCGCGCTCAGCCTTGACCGTGCGCGGGTTCCACATACCGGTATATGCCTGCATGAAGACGTGTGTGTGGGTGGTCTTGCTGTGTGCCCAAGTGCATGGCAGCCTGGGGGCCGTTCATGTTCCGTGGTGAAAGGTGAAATGGAGTACCAGTTTGCATCACCACTGCTTGCATATGTGAGCATGCGCGCGTGTGTGTGTGTGGCACGCGTGTACTCATGAGGCTGCAGGGCGTATGGGCGGCGCATAGCTGCGGAAGGCATACTCTTGAGGAAGCTGTGCAAGGCCCCGCCGCAGTTTTCCTTTTCAATCAGCAAGTGAGTCCGGCCTTGGGGTGGGGAGGCGGGTAGAGGGCAGGCACAGGACGGGGGAGCGTGGCCACGCACTTATCAGCATGGCGAGTTGAACGCAACTATAAGCGGATGGGTGTTGTTGCATCGCCTGCTTGCCCGTTGAGCATGCCATGGCTTGGAGGCAGGCAGCAGCGCTTAGGCGTGGTGAAGGCTAAGCGATGTGACGGGTTTGGCTGCTGTCGATTTCCCTTTTTGATGGCTGAATCACGCACCGTACCTAAGACCGGGAAAGGGTGTTAAGTGCGGGCAGGCAGGGGGCAACGGCAACTTTCCCCCCTGCAGCATTGCCATACGGTTGATGGATGCCAGAACAAGTTTGCCCTGTGCCTGTAAGGGCTGTGCACGAAACGAACATGCAGCTGTTGCCTGCATTCTCGATGCATCCATGCAGGGGACATCCATACGGAAGTCATGAAGATCTTAACAATTGAATGTGCTAGCAATACAGCGCGCGCTGCTGCGCTCGTGAATACACGAGTGTACCCTTACAGCGTATGGCTGCGGAGGCCTGCACCTGGCACCCGCAGGTTCATCGTGTACGGCGGCACGGGCATGGTCTTCAGTGCGGGCCTCTTCGAGCGCGTGCCAGGGCTACATAACGCCACTGCGCCCAGGCAGGCGATCCGCAAGGTGTGTGCATGCGACCGAGCGTGCCGGTGCCGATGGGGTGTGCAACCCTACAGAGCGTCTGCTCGCTGCATATATTTGAAAAGCGGTATGCGTGGGGCCATGCAGTGTGCATATGCGTCAAGACAAAGACTGCACCTGACATTGGTGAGGTGTCTGTGCTGATCTGATGGCTGCCACAAAGCGCACGACGGTCTGATGGTCTCAAACTGTGGCTGCAGTAAGCGCGGTCTGTCAGCAATGGCATATCAAAGCAACGGTGCGGATCCAGCGGGCGCGGAAGCTGAACCTCAGTGCTCAACGTTGTGGGAGGCTGAAGGGCACCCCAGCCCGGAATGCAATGAGAGTGCACGTGAACACACCAGGCAAAGCTGCAACAGAAGTAACAACTGGCTAGAGCACAACAACAATAGCGCAGGGCGGCAACAGGCAGCGCTTTGACCCGCACAGCCGCATGTGTGTACGTATGAGGGAGTGGCGGCACCCACCACAAGCCAGCATTCGGGGCCGTTTACATACAGGTTGGTTGGGTGGGTTGGGTTGGGTGGGGGGACTGGATTTCCTGTTACATGTGGATTGCGTGTGGTAACTTCAGCTTTCACACAGCCACCCACTACCTGTGTTTACCTACTGTGCTATTGGATGGATGTTGATGTTGGCGCGGCCAGATTCGCCGGACGCTCAGGACGCCGGCGGATTACCGCATCGGCGGTGACGGCCTGCTGAGCGGCGTGCTGCTGATGGCGGGGCTGGCTCCCACAGACCCCGGCGTGTATGCGGCCGGCGGCCAGGCAGTGCACAGGTGCGTGGCTAACGAAGTACGTGTGGTGGGACACATGCAGGTACATGAATGTGCGCCAACCAGCCACAAGTTTTTCCCCTACAGTCTGGAGTGGACAGTCCGGGGAGCGTGTGCATGCGCATGCATGTGGGGGCCTGATCTGATCAGTGATAGCATGCCATTGTTGGTCACTTTGCTGCTTGATTCGCTCATGCGAGCGTTATCAGTCCTCACCTAGAGGGGAATCACAAGCGTCGCTCTCCAAATGCACAACAACCTACAGCCAGGCTTGCCGGTGCACATGTTCAGCTGAAATTAGACATATTGCAAGCTGAAGGCAAGCGTGCTGTGCGTGCTGCGTCTGTGTGGTGCACCTGTCTGGGGCGCTGCAGGGACATCATGGCAGGCGCCCTCAACGCGCAAGGCGCACATGTGCCTTACGCGTTTGGCTCCAGCAGCGGTGCGCTGGAGGCCTGGGCGGCGGCGGTGCTCAAGGGGCAGTGCAGCGTGGCGGCCGCGATGGAGGAGCTGCGGGCTCAGCGGCAGCAACCAGCGCCACAGCACAGGCCACGGCAGCCCTTGCGTGTGCATGGCGGATTGGACAGCAGCCCCGATAGCAGCGGCAGCCGCTTGGGGCTCGTGCCTGGCGTTTTGGCGCTGAGGTCCGCAACGAGGCGCATGCTGCAGCAGGTGCGCATGTGATGGGCCGCAGAGGCCGGTGCTCAGACATGTCTTGCCTCTGACAATGAAATTTGAGTGCTGGTGGACACACGAGCAATGATACGGGGGTGAGCGCAGGCCCTTCCAGTTGACCAGCAAACGGACCTTCCCGCTGTGACGGTCGCACGCATCCCAATACGCACACACACCGCGGCGTGTGTGGTACCGTGGTTGTTTCATAGCGCCGCACAAGGCGCACAGGTGCCAAGCACCTCAACGTGCCACTTCAGATGTCCTGCGATCGATCACGGCTCGCTTTGGATTCCCTGCGTGTGCAACAGGACGATGCCGAGCACAACGGCGCCCCGCGCCTCCCACGTGCACGTGTCGCCTCCGCCCCTGCATCCGCCGACAAGAAGTCGACGAGCGCAGACAGCACGAGCGGCCTGGCCGCGGCGCTGGCGGAGATAGAGGCCTCGCTGCGTATTGCCGAGTCTGCTTGGACCTCGCCAGATGCACTGGCACGCTTCAGCTTGAGCACCACCCCTGGACCCCGCGACGGCGCTGCGGATGGCGCAGGAGCACCATCAGCGGCGGGGCAGGTGCGTCAAGATGCGCATGCCAGGCATGCTAGTGTGGGGCATGGCATTCATGGTGTGTGGCATGCGCACGGTAGCATGCATCGACTTGTTACTGGTTGTTACGTATAATAAAGTATGGCATTCATGGGGCGGGGTCACAGCGGTACTGAGTGTATGGGGGTGGGCTGGCAGGAGCTGTTGGGGCCACCTCAATGTGTGTGTCCTCACTGTTCAAATGGAAATGAAATTGACAATGCTTGAGGAACAGGCCGGCTTACAGGTTGTTTTCCAGCGTGCCTTGCCCTGACCGTGCTTTGATTAAGTGTCTGTCATTCTCCCTGTGCACGCAACAGGAGGATGGGGGCGCCCCTACACCCGCAGTAGCCTCAGGCACCGCCAGCGTCGGCGCCAACGTCAACGGGACTCTGGATGCTGCAGCGCTTCTTGCGCTGCTGCGGCAACACTTAGGCGCCACGCTGCTGGCGCTGCCGCCTCCCCCCTCCCCGCTGGTGTGCCTGGAGGGGCTGGCACGCACCGCGCTGACCCGCCACTATGCAGCGCGCAACGCGTTTGACTCGGTATCCCTCTCGCAGCTCAGGCTGCTGCTGCGCCAGCCAGCGCTGACGCATGGCCTGCGCCTGGCGGCGGCGGCGCAGCACGCTGCCCGCTCCGCGCTGCTGCTGCTGCGCGCGTGGGAGGTGGTGGATGAGGAGGCTGCGGCCTTGGCCTTGCCGGCATAGCCACCCACGCCTGTGTTGGTATGCTGTACAGCCCACTTTCATTGGCAGCAGGCATAAGTCACGCGCAACCCTGAGTTCTGGACATCGGTTGCCATCGTAGCGTTCAGCGCTTGATCAGTGGCTGTCAGGCATCAAGCCCTGCGCCCCTTATTGTCATGGCCTGCTGCCTGCAAGGGGGGGGGTGCGGGGGGGTGCGAGGGGTAGCCGCCGCACGATAGCGGTCCGCTGCCAGGCCGGCGTGGCCTAATGAGGCAATGTAGGCTGGCTTAATAGTGTACTGCTTCGTGGGATATGCACACCTGGACTGACCTGGCGTGCCTGTACGGGAGCAAGCCAACGCCAGGCAGAATGGCGTGCATTATCGTTGATGGAAGTGCGCTGTCTGCCAGCAGCTACACAAACGTTTAATGTAAGCGAAAACATGGTGAGGCCAGGCGAAGCCACAACCAACTTCAGGTAATCAGATGTGTGCGTGTGCGTTTGTGCGCCAGATGGTATGTTGAGAAGAGCCAACCAAGAACACGGCAGGGCTGTGCAACACCCGCACCAGCACCTCGGACAGCAGGCTTTAGGACCCTAATGCGAAGTACTGGCAAACAGGTGGAAAATCCTGGCGTGTTGGATATTTCTCTTTCGACGCCCACATGCGAGCTCGTTGCCCACTGCCTGACACAACAATAACGCCGACCCGTTTAGACCACAACGCTGCACTCCAAGTTCAGGCACTGCCAACATGACAACAGCCAACATAACCGTGCATCGGATATTTGGATGGCGTTCATAATGAAGGCTCGAGCACTTTTTTCTGTGCCTCGCGCTGGTCTGGCGCTGGTGCACGGCCTTGGCGTGGCCGTTGCAGCATTAACACAGGACTCCCTGTAGCAGCTGCCTCTTTGTGCACAGCCGAACTTGAAACATAACGATACTAGCAACCTGCAAACAGCTGGTTCTCACAGGGACACACAACCAGCGTGGCGCGACAGACTTGGGTAATGGCGCAGCCATGGGTTGGCTGCGGCCGGCCATGGCCATGCAAAGCAGCACACTAGGGACATATAAGCAACCCACATGCATGCAAGTTCTAATTACCTACATATGTCCTCTCAGTTCTTTCTGGAGTCCATCTGGCACCGGTGAGCCCTTGAGTGGCTGGGGTCTGGATTGGAATTGGACCCAAAGCAGCTGAAGCGCTGTCAGCAAGCTTGACAGCGGATTTCGCGCCTGTAAATGGGTGATCCGCATAGTGCTCGATATATTTCCTGTCTGTTGGTGGGGTTTGGGTACGACACCTGGTTCCGCAGCAGCATTCACAAAGCTGTCAAAAGCACGGCGATTAACTGAGCGCACCGCCTTGAACTCCCCTAACTATCAGATACACGCACTGTCGAGGCCTCTTCATCAAACGCCCGGCCCAACTCGATACAAGTTACGGCTTGTCCATTCGTGTGTCCACACAGCATTTCCTGACACCACCTGAAAGCGCCAACTGCAGGGCCTGAACCCGCACCACAGGAACTCATCGGTATTTTGAGTGTTGGTGGCACCATGGTGGCCTCTGCTGCTGGCAAACGGCGCCATATTGTTCCGCCTCAAGAGCTGGCGACTTGCGTGGCGCTGCTCCTGGCTTGGGTGTGGCGTGTCAGCGCCCAGACCACCGTGTGTGAGTCGTTGGTAGTTTCGGGGCGCTGATCACTTGTATGGCGCATCTGTGCACCCTCCTCCCCCAGGCTGCCCGGGCATGCACTCACACATGTTTTGGCCATCGTGGGCCATCGAAGGGTGGGAATGCGACCGGGGCAGGCCGGGGGGCGGACGCGTCGCACAAGCAGTGGCTCTTAAAGTAGCTTATGCCACCTGGCCAACGTGCTTCTTGAGCCCATAGCAACACCTGCCCAGGGCAAACATGAACTAGGAGGGCTTTGACTGCATTGCGCCGCATTGCGCTTTCGCTCGAAGGGCAAGGCAAAGTCCATACCCATGCCAATGCGTGCTGAACCGCTGCCCTCGCTGTGCACCAAATGGCAACATTAAGTGTCTCATGAACTCCTTCTGACACAAGACCTGTCTGCACGGTACGGTTCACTGTGCCCTGTGAACTGCACCATGGTCATCCCCATCGCCCAGCATGTCCAACCGCGTCAGGCTACACTTTCTATCCGCTCCAAGCTGTTATTGGCTTCAAGCTTCAAGGCAGCTTCCCAGCTGGGTATCGTGGCTCCTCCCAACCTGCCGTCGACATCATCGGCGCGCTGGCATCCGCCTGCAACGGGCAATACCTTGCGTCAAGCACCGCGTTGGCGTGCGGCGCGTTCTCAACAGACGGTGAGGAGGTTCACCACATAACCTGAGAGCATTTTGTATTTCAAATTCTGGTCCTAAAATGGCTTGGGGTTGAGGCGGAAGGGGAAGACCGTAGCTGGATGAAGTTTAAACACATGGCCGGGTGGCCCTCGGCATGGCTGCTCATCGCTGCCTCATATTTATCTTCTCCTGATGTCCTACGCCTCAGGTGACCTCTTCATCGTTCCTGCAAAGCCGCGCTTCCTGAAAATTGACTTCACCGACGGTTCTGACGCGCTGCCTTGCACTGGCGTGTACGTTGCTGACGGGCGAAACCCCTTCGGAATGGCTGAGTGGGACAATGACCCGTCCCTGGCAATGAAGGCTGAGGATGCAGCCAGGAAGCAGGCTCAAGCGCACAACGCGCTGGTGGATGTCGCTGCCAAGGTACGTTGTTCGTTGGCCCCCGTGCCTCGATCGGCCGTTTTCACAGGGTATTGCGACCGTCATAGGCTTAGCTAGGACGCAAACCTTCAGATTTGTGTTGGTGTTAAGCATTTACACTTGTGGTGACACCCAACACCAAAATGCTTGCACAAAAGTGCCGAGCAATTGTGTGTTAGGGCCACGCAATTTTGCAGAGCAGGGCCAGTAAGCTATTTTGCATGTAACGCAGGAAGGCTCACGGGCTGGCTGGCATGTTGGTGTGATTAAGCTCAAATTGCCTGAGGCAATGCCGCGCCACCGCCGCCTCGCTGATATTGCCTCGAATTTCAAAGCCCCTTCATCGTCCTTGCAAGTGCGCACGGCTGTGATGAACCTCACCCTGAATGACTGCAGGTGGCGGGGCAGCTGCGGGCACGCGGCCAGGACCCCGCCAGGGCCATGGGCCTGGCATTCGCCGAGCTCAGCGCCGCAGCGCGTGACGCCGGCGCGCAGCTGGCGTACGCTGACCCCTCCGCCAACATCGCCTACTCCTACCAGGACCTGCTGGGGGCGCTCACCGCCACCAGCTACTACAACGCCACGCCCTCCGACCCAAGTGAGCAGGCGGGCGACGTGATAAGCGCGCGTGCGTTTGTGCACGACCGACAGTGCGGTACCTTTGTTCATCAGCTTGTCCGCATGCCGCCGTCAACCTGGAAGCTCATGTGAACATGCGTGGGCTGAGCATGAGGCTGCCGCCACTGCTTGCAACATAGCAGGTGCAGACGCATGCGCATGCTGCATTGACCGTAAGCTGCTTACTGCTGCTGCCTCCGGTGTGTGTGTGTGTGTGTGTATGGCTGCGCAGCCTCGCCATACCCCTACATCTCCGCTGCACGCAACCAGGGCAGCTGCGGCAGCTGCGTTGCGTTCGGCGCCACCAGCGCAGTGGAGGCGGCAGTGGGGTACGCCATGGGCACGCCCAACAACACCAACGACCTCTCAGAGCAGTGGTGAGTGAGCCTTCTGGGGCCCAGGGGGGGGGGAAATGGGGCACCCTGTGAGCCGCGAGCTGCACGTCTGAGCTGGATTGGTAGACGGATGGCCATGCAGAACACACGCATTCACGTTCAGCACACCAAGCTTTGGCGTGACACGTACATCTATGAAGCGTTCCATGGTGCTGCTGTTGTCGTTGCCGCTGCTGTCCAGGCTGTACTTCTGCAACGGCGAGTCCTACCCCACCTGCTCTGCCGGCTGGTACACAGACACTGCTGCGGGCATCATCAGCAGGCGCGGTGGGCTGCCCTGGGAAAAGTGAGTGGCCAGTAATGGATTGATTTATTGATGAGCGCGGGGGGTAAGGGTGCACACGGAGTTGATTCAAGTGGGCCTCCATATGGGATGCCAATCTTGCTGATCCCTGGGTGTGGCATTGCGCTTAGTGGCAGCGCACGACAAGCCAGCCCACATGTGCACCTCTGCACGTCATCCTAGCTTAAGCACCAGGCCGGCTTGATTGCGTGTAAGAAGTGCTGCATCGTGGTGGTTCCAAGCCATTAATGGTGATTGATGTCGGCGTTTGACCCCTGCGCCTCGGCTGATTGGCGCGTGCGCAGGTGCTACCCGTACGACGCTGCCAGGGGCGGCTGCGCCGCCAACTGCTCCACCTGGGTGGGCAACACCTACAACGGCACGCTCAACGTCACCACCTTCACGCCATACAACCAGCTGCAGTCCATCAAGAACTTCATGGTGGCGGGCGGGGCGGTCCTCACCTCGTTCTCAGTCTACAACGACTTCTACTCATATGTCGGCGGCGTCTACAAGTACGACAACGTGTCCGCCTACATCGGCGGCCACGCGGTGGCATGCATTGGCTTTGACGACGTCGCTCAGGCCTGGACCTGCAAGAACTCGTGGGGCACCGGCTGGGGGGAGAAGGGTGAGTGGCGAGTGGCGAGCGCGGCAGCAAGTACGCAGGCACACTGCAATGGTCGAGGGTGGGTGATGATTGCATTTAAATGTGTGTAGTTCAGGGCAACAGAGGCACCAAAGCGTCCAGTCTGGGTGCGTGCATGTGTGGGTGGCGGTAGCAGGCACGCTCCCATGCTTGCCTACTCGTGATGCCCCGCTCTGCGGGCGGCAGGGGGGTGAGCCAATAATGAACCCCGCCTGCCGCTGTGTGCCTGTGGTGAGCACGCCTCACGCCCCGCACACACGCTGCCTGCGCCTGCACCTGCAGGCTTCTTCCGCATCGGCTACGGCCAGGTGGGGCTGATGGGCTCCACCGCCTACGGCTTCACCTTCAACAGGAGCGTGCCCTGGCCGCCTACCGTGCCCGCCGTGTGCGGCGACGGTGTGTGTGAGGCTAACAAGAACGAGACGTGCAACAGCTGCGCCAAGGACTGCGGCGCCTGCCCCTACTGCGGAGATGGCAAGGTGTGCGGCACTAGTCACTGACAGATGCATGGTGGTCTCGCATCGTGCAGCATCCATCCCCCTCACCATGCCCCAGCAGTACCGCCACCGCCGCCCAGTCCACCACCCGCGCCTGTGCACCACACTGCCCGAATTGCTGGCCGCCTGCATGACACGGCAACAGTCATTGTACAGTCCGGTCCTTCCTTGTGTCAAAGTCACCATATCTGTCGGTCACTGATAGAGAAACTGTGTTGGCAGAGCCTGGAATCCACCAGGAAGCAATCACCTGCCTGCCGGGAAGCAGAGCCTACGACCCCTGCACAGCATGCTGAGTTTGGCCGACGAGCTACGCGCTAAACTGCTGGACTCTTGACATACGGCCTGTGCTCCGCGTCACCCCGCCCCTTGCAGTGCACGGCTGGCGAGTCATGCAGCAACTGCCCCAACGACTGCAAGACCAACTGCTGCGGCAACGGCGTGTGCGGCACCAACGAGACCTGCACCTCCTGCCCCCAGGACTGCGGCATGTGCAGCCCCTGCGTGGTCAACGGAGTCTGCTCCACGGGGGAGACCTGCACCAACTGCCCATCAGACTGCGGGACATGCTCAAGCACTATGGGCTGGTGAGTCAACTGATTTAGGGGCGTTCCGCTGGCGGCTTGCCTGCCATACCTTGCTCGTGGTGTGGAGTGCTCGTCAGCTGCGCAGGCATCAATGGCAGTCCTTGGCTGGCAAACTGAAGCCTGCATGCGGTCCGCCACGCCTTCTGGATGCCTTGATTGCGCCGGTCTGGGTAGGCCGGCGGTCCAACAGCTCTACACAATCATGCGCGCACTTCACTGCGTGCATCGTAAGCGCACAGGCAGCAGCGCTAGCTTGTGCCGGCCAGCCCCACAAGCCTTAATCCGTGACCGCCTTGCGCCATGGTGGTGCGGTGCGTGTCAATGCAGGTGCGGCAACGGCAAGTGTGACAGCTACTCTAAGAGCGGCAAGGTGTACATGGAGACGTGCTCCAGCTGCTCTCGTGACTGTGGCACCTGCAAGCTTGCCGTGTCTCCCGCCTTCTGCGGCGATGGCGAGTGCCAGGCCCAGGAGTCACCCGCCAGCTGCCCCGCTGACTGTAAGAAGGGCAAGCTGGCGCCAGGCATCAGCGACTGGATGTTCCCCGGACGCGGCGTAGGCACCAAGGACGCAACACGGAAGTGCAGCGGCAACTCGTGCGGCAAGGTGCCCGGGACACATCGCCTGCTGCTCAACGCGCACCTTGCTTAGAGCGCTACTGTCAAAGCAGCCCACCGCTCAAGCGATGCTGCTATCCTGACGAAAAGCTTGTCATCCACGCGGCAGATGCGTGACTAGACTTGCCAGCGCTACAGTCCCCCAAGGACGCAGGTATGGCTGCTGCGGCATGCAGCACACATGTTGGGGCACTGGCTGGCAACATTACGCCTGGCACCCGTCCAGTGAATAGGGTAGAGTACGAAAGTGACGGAGTGCATACAGGCTCTGAACGTGTTGGCACCACCTGCTTTTGTGCCATGCAACACCAGATATCTGCTAAGCAATTGCACACCGAAAACCGGCCAGCTCAATGGCTAGCCAGGCATGCATGGTGTGAGTTTTTGCAGCACTGATAAACCCCCTGCCCTGCACTGCATCTCACTGATCATGTGTGGTGCATTGATATTCATATTCATGTGACGTAGCATATTCATGAGTCATGCCATCGCCATTTGCCTGCTAGGCGGGTTTTTGGTGACAATCCTTACCCAGCATGAGCGGCTGATGGCTGCTGATGCCTCACACTTTGGCACGCCTGTTCGCACAGGCCCCGATGCACAAGCTGCATATCAATCAGCATATGCAATTGTGCACACGCTGACCCTACCTCACTCGCCTTGACCGGCCCCCGCTATATAGTGCGGTTGACATCTGAGACTGCTTGCGTCATTCATCCGTTGGCGTTGTACTGTTGTACTCACTTGTACGTTGTAGTAGAGTCTTATAGGCAGAGGCGTTTGAGCGCGCTCACCCCTGGGAGCTCCCATTCATCCCTTCATTGCGTAGCCGACTTGTGGTAGCTGCTTCAGTGCCTGTTAACCTGTGCTTGGATTGCATGCAAGCATATTCATCCGACTTGCTGAACTGTGGTGCTGCTGGCAGTGCACGCGCGTATTACACGTGGTGCCAGTGAATGTGTCGTTTTGTGCTGCTTCACACACGCTCCGTGGCCCCGGCCATGCCATGCCAGCTGTGCAGCATGCACAAGCAGCAGGCATGGCAAGCTGCCGCTATCAGCTGTGCGTCATTGCTGCTGTTGTTGTTGCTGCATCGTTAAACGGCATAATGCCGTTTGAAGCGACCGCTGCGGTGCTTGCCTGCGCGGTAAGAATGGGCATGGTCCATTCTGCGCACCGTTGCGTATGTGTGCATACGGTATCACAATCAGAGCTGTGCACTTGCATGCACCGCTTCTACCTGCGATCAGTCAAGACCTGCTTGACGCTGTCAACAGCACCCTGCTGGCGCGCATATGAGCCTCATTCCTGTGCCCTCCCCCAGCCTTAAGCACTCGTACGCGCTGCGGCGGCTGTTTGCTGCGCTGTTTGCGCGTAGGCATAATAATAATGTTGTGATACAGCTTGACTACCACGCTGTTGAGTTTGAGTTGAGCAAGATACTTTTTTCGTCCATTCATGTGCATGCGTAGGCCGTACGGTGCGCATGCACAATGACCACATGACCACATGACTACGGTACTGCAGCGGCCACCCGATCGCGTGATGGGTGTCGTCCAACTGCAGCAGTGTGCGTGGTGTTAAGCAGGACTGACACATGCTGCTGCCCTATAATGACCCCTTATGACCCCTATGACCCCCCCTAATTCATCTCATCGCACCGCATCAAATACGGTACGCATCTGGGGTAAAACATCATGCGGGTGCAGCGTGGCTTCTTCGTACGCTGCCGACCCGGATGCAGCGCTTTGGACAACATAACTCATCATTATGGGTACATGCTTGCCAGCACTCCACAGTAATACGACTTGCAGCCATTTTTGCATCTTCCTTACAGCACTTGTCATGCAGCAGTGAGCCGAGCGTCCAGGAAGGGACTGCAGGAGGGGGGCAGCACGCAAGCTGCCCGACACGCCAGGCGTCCCTCCCGCCCCATGCTCCGGCAATCAATTGTTTTTCTCTATTCCCCCTACCGATGAGCGTTCCACCTATCTGATGTGGTTGCGCTGTATACCCCTGCTGTGTACCCCTTACGAGCGTGTTAGCTGCCGGTCGCCGCCTGCGCCGGCTCTGTTGTGCGGTGGCGTTTATTTGCCTTGGGCGTCATTACGCCCATGTGCGCGCACTCCATGCAGTGTATTTGCACAAACTTGCACGCTTTGTTTTATGTTCCTTCATGACTGTTGCTTGTGTCGTTCCCCCTTCACGTGCCATACCTGCTGTCCCCAGCCAGCATGCCGAACCTGTGTCCGTTATGCGAATGCGTTATGGAATTCATGGGCTTTGCGTGCTCTATGGGCGTGTCGGCGCTTACAACCCGCACACACACCTGAGAGTGAGAGGCGTGTGGATGCAACCATGCGCTTGGCGTGATGAGACGCAGTGCCACCAACATTGAATTCCCTGCCGTATCCTGTACGTGCTGCATGTTTGGTGCGGTTGGGGACCGTGACATCCGGTCACGCGCTGCCTGGTCAGCGCGGCACCATGCGCAGTCCACGGTGAGCTTAATGCACGCATCCCCGCTGGCAGGTGTTGCAGCCGCAGCGGAGCACACTGCTCATCGGCTGTGCAGCCAGCGCTTAGACACTGCTGGCTAGCTGCACACCCAAGTACGTTGGAGTTGTCAGCGACGACGGGCACGGTGCAAGGCAGGTTTCAGTGTATGGATCGCTAAGCGCCAATCACCTGGTGAGGCGCAAGCAGGATAGGACCTCACGTACGCAGCCTGTGGCTGCGGCAATGGCGTGCACCAGTGCGTGCGTGTTGCGCATTTGTCAGGCTTTCAGCCAGTGCACAGCGATCGCGTGCCCAACGCCGACGATCAGCACTGTCAGCGAGCACCCTGGCACGCGCCGTGCAATTGTGTGCCAACTGCCGAGTATGGTGTACGCTGCATGACAAGCCAGCGGTCCTGTGCCGCTGCGTACGGTCCTGTGCCGCTGTTTACCTGCACCACCTGCCACACGCACAGGCATGCCAATGCAACAGCGCGTCGCTTGCTGACAGGCAAGGCGGGTAGGAACCATGTGACGAGGATTACCCAGGCAGGGCCTGTTGCTGCCATAGGTCACCTGGATTGTGGTTGGCAAAGGCAGGATGCAGATACCTTCCGGCTCCTGGATTGAGCCCTTGGCAGCGAGCGCGTTTATGCAGCTGCACCTGCAAAGCCTCCTCCTCCTGTCCTCCTCAACAGCTGGCAGTCCTTTGGTTCCTGTTTTGTGACTTTATGGTCACGCGAATCATACCTGTGGCCACTGCAAGCCCGTGGCTCAAGCCCGTCCCTCACGCGTGCGCGACACTTGTGTAACCGGCTGTGCAACTGCCACGTAGCAACATGTCTGAAGAGTGTCAAGGGTGCCAGCTATGCCAGCCTGTGGCTGTGGGGTTAGAAACAGCGTGGCAGTCCAGATGGCCGTGTGTGTGTGCGTGAGCGCAACGGAAGCCGTAGCGCACATCACCGTCCATGCCATGCGGGCATGTACTGGATAGGGCAGTGCACCGGTGCGTGGCACCTTATCTTCCTGCCAGAGAAGCCTCAGGTCATACCTTGAAAGGTGCTGTTATGACAGTTTAGGCTATCCATAGAGCCGCAAGGGCTCAAGCCAAGCCGTCGCCTTCACATGCTTAGCTGGACACCGAGGCGCATTGAGGGTGCTTCACGAACATGCCAACACATGACTGCACCAACCAGTGCACCAACCTGACCCTAGTTCTAACCCTGGCTTTTGTAATTCAAAGCCTGAAATTAGGTAGTGTGAGCTGCCAGCACGTTATGAACTGTGAAGGTGGTGACCTGGTGATGACGTCACTCCTAGCTGGGCCGCTCATGTGTGCTGCATGTGCCCAACATGCGTGGTGCACATTTGGCCAGCCAGCAGTTGATCAGCCCAGTAATTGTCAGCATAAGGTTGCTGGACTGAAGTATGGGCGCGATGTAAGGCTTTGGGAGGTCCTTGTTCGCGGAATGGAAAGCGCCATGACCATGTCCTACCTCAGCATGTACATTCAGGGAGTAGACCCCCACGCCTGCCCAGCGCTAAACTTCACACTGCCACCATTGAAGCTTTTGATTTTCTTTGCGTACGCGTTCTGGCGGTTTTTGGCACACTATTGTGGTTTGCCTCGCGGGAGAGTCTAGCTCCACCTACCCTGTTGGATAGAGTCGAAACGGCGCACACCATTGCGGTAAGGTAGGATTGCATCCGCGAGCGCGGGCGAGGCTCACGAGAAGTCTACATAAACCTCGATGTGAAACCTATCTGGGCATACAACCTCGTCACTGGCTTACGCGTAAGAACATAACTGAAAGACTGCCAAGCGTGCCCCCTTCACGTTCCTATAACATATAAGCCCTTCACACCCACGTCGACTGGTCCCCTCTTCGTTCGCGTCTTGCTCCTCAAACGCTCCCTGTGCACGCTCTTGGTGGCGTTGGTATCATCGTCCGTTGACATGGCTTCAGCCACAAGCGGGGCTCGCTCAGGCCTGATGTTGGCCTGCCTGCTGCTGCTCTGGGCTGGACTGGCTGCAGCCCAAAGCGACATTTGTGAGTGCTGCACTTATGGTGCCGAGCAGTTCGATACTGATTTACATGAACAGGCTCGTGTTGTCAACTATGCAGCTCGATTTGGTTTTCCTGCTGGTTGGGCGTGACAGTGCCACAGAGCTGGGTACTGGGAGGATGTGTTGCCGTAAAGATATACCAAACCTGCATATATAATGCTTGCACAGATTTGATGCAAAACGCTTGCCTCCCGCGATGTGACCTGCCGGTTCTGAGCAGCGTTGCGCAGCATCACCACAGCGATGTCATTGCATCACCAAGGTTTCATCGCTGACATCGTCCTGGTTGTCCACTTTCTGCTCTTACGCGTGGTCCGCCACCTCCCCTGTGCAAACTTGCGTGTGTGCAGCTTGCCCTGTGGTGGCTGGCTACACATTTTACCCGCTCCAGACTGTAATTGGCCTCCCGCTGCAAGGAGCCTTGGTGACCAAGGACCTCCAACAGACAACCTACCCTCAGGGCTACCACACCGTGTCCCCAACCCAGTGGCCGCTGGTTGCGGAAGCCCTGGCTGCCACGTGCGACCAGTTTCAGCTGTCATCAAGCGACGCGCTCGTGTGCAACGCCTTCACCACTGACGGTGAGCTGCCCTGGCCACTTCCTCTCTATATCAGTGCTGTGCGCATAGGCCTAGTGACATATTCCACTTCCGGATGACCAGTTTGGCTCGGTCACTGCTGGCGACTGTATTGCACAAATGCGTGGTGGTTGGCGTAGCCCAGCAGCCATTCAGCGCGCAGGGAGCCTGAATCTGTCCGTGCTGTGCTCCGTATGTGCTGCCAGGCGAGCTCTTCATCGTCCCTGCCAAGCCCCGTTTCGTAAAAATCGACTTCACTGATGGCTCAGACGCCCAACCGTGCGACGGCGTGTACGTTGCGGACGCCCGCAACCCCTTTGGCGTCAAGGACTTTGACGAGGACCCATCCCTGGCGGTCAAGGGCGAGGAGGCCGCCAAGAAGCAGGCCCAGGCGCACAAGGCGCTGATTGACGTTGCTGCAAAGGTGAGCCTACCCTGCGCAAACGCGTACGCCGCTGACTGCAGGAAGCGGAGGTATTATGCTGCAAGCTGTTGCGCTGCAAGTTTGGCGCTCAGGTGCACAATTGACCTTGTGACCACATGCAGCGCATGAATGCACTTGAACGAATTGCACCCCACTCGCGTGGGACCCACTGGCCAACGCATTGCGTGCGCAGTTGACTTTATTTGTATCGCCTCCATAGCACCCCCACCTTCCTCCTAACGCCTCCTCCCATCCCACCCCACTGCGGCTCCGTCTGCCTTCTGCCCGCACTCACACGCGCAGCTCTCCGCCGCGCTCAAGTCGCGCGGCCTGGACCCCGCCGCTGCCAGGAACCTCGACTTTGAGCACATCCGCGGCGCCGCGGCTGACGCTCAGGTCACGCTGGGCTATGCCGACCCAGTTGCCAACATCGACTACTCCTACCAGGACCTGCTGTCAGCCGTCAGCGTGCCGGGCTACTACAACTACTCCTCGGCCAGCGCTTGTGAGTGTACTGAGCGTACTGACAACTGTACTGTCGTACTGTGTGCTCAGCAGGACGCGCTGCATGCGGCCCTCGTGTGGTTGTTGCGAACAGGCACGTGCACGGCTTTGGTGTGCTCGACGATGCGTGTTGATGCAATATGTCTATCATATTCATGCCTGGTGTGGTCAGCATGTAGGTGTGCGTAAACATGTGGGATTGGAAGGTGCTGCATGTGGGCAGGGGCTGCACCTGCTGTGCAGCATAGTGCATGTGACAATTTGGCAGATGCATGAGGGCCCACATGCAGCAGGGTTTGATGTTGTGCTGGTCCATCAACGGCATGAGCAACCAAATGCAAATCAGGCATTCAGGGTGTCTTTCTTGCTCACCATGCGCCGCCGTGGCTGCTGTGTTGCGCAGCGGCCCCTTACCCCTACATCTCACCCGCTAAGAGCCAGGGCAGCTGCGGCAGCTGCGTGACGTTCGGCATCACGGGCGCTGTGGAGGCGGCTGTGGGGTACGCCATGGGCAACGTCACAAACAACAACGACCTCTCAGAGCAGTGGTGAGTGCGCGAGCCCCTCGCTGCACATGCGCGCACACACACAAACTTGTCCTTGCGCACATGCTGCATGGCCCCATAAGAATCACACTGCATGGCCCCACGGCAATCATACTTGAACAAACGCATACCTCACAAGGTCCTGCACAGCATAATCCATCACCAAGCAAGCAAGTCGATGCAGACAGCAATTCACAGCCTGGCCTGCAAGCGTGCCTCAAAGCATAGAGCGCAGGTGTTGGCCAGGCAGCAGGTCTGCATGGACAGAGGCATGCAAGAGAATAAGAGATATAACGAGCACGCTCCCGGGCTGCTGCAATGAACTTTCATGCATGAAGCATTCACAGGCTCCGCCCCTGCCCTCTGCTAAAAGCTTTTACAGCTTCCAGTGCATTCCTGCCAACATATCTGCCTGCTAACGTGTGCAGCCATGCATGAATCTCAATGGCGATTGTGCAGGCTGTTCTTCTGCAACGGTGAGACCGGCGGCTCCTGCAGCACCGGCTGGTACTCTAGCGACGCCGCGAGCTACATCAGCAAGAAGGGCACGATGATGTGGGAGAGGTGAGCGGCTTGCTCTGCCAGTAGAGGATTCCATGCCTCTGCACTCAGGCGGCTAGTTGCATGTTACAGTGTAGCGCACATGAGGCTGACGCCTATGTGTTACATACAGCATACGGGAAATCCTTCGGCCGCCAAGCACGCAACACCAGCAAGTCCAGCGAATGTTGCGTGAAAGCTGACATGCGGTGCCCCTAGCCTGTCTGAAGTACTTGCTGCTTGCGTGTGCGTACCTGGTAACAGTTGCTTCCCCTACAACTTCAACGACCTCACCTGCGTGGCTCAGTGCAACGACTGGCTGCATCAGACGTACAACGGCAGCCTCTCGCTCCAGGTCTTCAGCCCCTCCACCCAGCTGCAGCAGATCAAGGACTTCATGGCAGCGGGCGGCGCTGTGGAGACCCCGTTCTCTGTCTACAACGACTTCTACTCGTACAAAAGCGGCATCTACAAGTATGACGGCTCGTCCGCTTACGTCGGCGGCCATGCAGTGTCGTGCATTGGCTTTGACGACGTCGCTCAGGCCTGGACCTGCAAGAACTCCTGGGGTCAAGGCTGGGGGGAGAACGGTGAGCAAAGCATGATGACATGAATTCGGCGGAACCGCAAAAAGGCAAACAGCAGCAGCAACGTGTCCTGTAACAATTGTTTGAGCACCCAGCAGCGTTTCTGACCATGCTGCCACTGCCATAATCCATACTCGCAGGCTTCTTCCGCATCGGCTACGGCCAGACCGGCATCTTTGGCAGCAATGGCTACGCCTTCACGTTCAAGCAGGGCGAGCCACTGCCCACCGCCGCGCCCGCCGTGTGTGGTGATGGCGTGTGCGATTCACCCAAGGGGGAGACGTGCAACAGCTGCGCCAAGGACTGTGGTGCCTGCCCCTACTGCGGAGATGGCCAGGTGAGCATGCCGCAACGGCGTGTCCTCTTAAACCTGTGCATGGCTGTCGCTTCTCAGCATGCGTCAAAGCTACCGTGAATCCCCATCTGCTGCCTCCCTGCTGTTTGCTGTGCTGTCCACACTGTCATTCATTTGCATTTTGGCCACAATCCTGAACGTGTTGTTTTTTGCCGCTCTGATCCCGATCCGCAGTGCACGGCTGGAGAGTCCTGCAGCAGCTGCCCCAAGGACTGCAGCGCCTACTGCTGCGGCGACGGAACCTGCCAGGCCAGCGAGTCGTGCAGCACCTGCCCGCAGGACTGCGGCGCGTGCAACTGCGTCGTCAACGGCGTGTGCTCGCCCACAGAGACCTGCACCTCCTGCCCCTCCGACTGCGCCAAGTGCGGCTCCAACATGGGCTGGTGAGTCATGCAGGAACGCGCTGCTGGTTTGTGTATGTAATGGCATGCAGTGTTGCGGAGTGCAGGCCTTGTTTGCCATGCTTGGCACGACACGCTGCTTAGTCATATCCATTCGGAAGTGCCGCGGGGCTGCAGGGGCTGCAGGCGCCACGCCTCCCAAGTGCTTAAACATGTCGGCACGGTTTGTCCTGTGCGGCATTTGCAGGTGCGGCAACGGCAAGTGCGACAGCTACTCCAAGGGTGGCAAGGTGTACAAGGAGTCCTGCTCCAGCTGCCCGCGCGACTGCGGCTCGTGTGCCTCCGCCGTGTCTCCCGCCTTCTGCGGCGATGGCGAGTGCCAGGCCGAGGAGTCACCCTCCAGCTGCCCCGCTGACTGCAAGAAGGGCAAGCTGGCGCCAGGCATCAGCGACTGGATGTTCCCAGGACGCGGAGTGGGCACCAAGGACGCAACACGGAAGTGCCCTGTGGATATTTGCCCGCCAGGCAACGGCAACGGCAACGGCAATGGCAACGGCAACGGCAATGCCAAGGCCGGGCGCAGGCTGCTGCAGCTGTCGCACTAATCACACTAGTCAGCCGCTTGGCGCTTGCTCTGCCCACCCAGCTAGGCGTGCAGCGTACGTCTGGCAGTCAGTAGGCACCTATTGCGCACACCCACATACGCAAGCGCTCGTTGCAATACGAGCTGCTGCAGCTTCCTGGGGCTCTCCACCCACACCTTACCTACCTCAAGCTGCTCCACCAGCGGAGCCCACCAGCAACAATTCATCTCGTTTGCATTCAATAAAACACAGCATTCATACCAGGGCCGCGTGGCAACGATCACAGACCGCCCACGACTGCATGTGCCTCCTTGTCCATGTCAGGCCTCCGTGCCCATTCATATCCGCACTGCGCTACATAATGAAAGGTCACGATTCCATGCATCCTTGCATGCAGTCTGCGGGCGGGTGCACCGCACACCCCGCCTCTGACCGTGACCGAGCCTGAACAAGGCTTGGCCACCCTGGGCCCATGTTGCTCATGCATTCATGCGCTCTGAGCCATGCTCCATTCATCGTTTCGCTCCGAAACCTACCGTTCATGATTCATCATATATGCCGCTGCGCCCACCACTAGCAGCGATCGCATTCATCATGCTCCCAGAAGAAAACTCGTTACCGTACAGTGGTGTCGGCTTTATCACCGCATTCATCCTGGCCCCTCCTCTGTTTCTGTGTATATGGTTTTGATTGCAAGTGCACAGCGGTGCGATTTGCCTTCCGCCTGCATGCAAGCATTCCGACATGCCCACAGCATGCCCCGCGCGCCGCGAATACAGTATGTACAAGGGCACCGGTTGGGCGCCCAAGCAGCACACTTGACGGGATGGCGGCAGAGCAAACGCATACCTTGATGCATGCTCGACCTGTGGTTAGTTACCCCATAGTCACATGCAATCAGCAATTAGCTGAGGCCGCTGACTGAACAAGTGCAACAGGCCCTGATTAGGTGGGGACTTACCTAGGTGTCAGCTGGAACATATATGTATGCCGTCCACGCATGGCGGTATTGCCACTGCACACCCGCACAGTGTGCGTTGAGCGACCCATCCCTGGGTGTGCTTTGCTGCCGGAGGCCTCCCCGCGAGTGTACAACATACCGTGTTGGCTTTCCGTGCAACATGCCAACAGCTCGAGATCCGTACGTTACTGACTCATGATCCTTCCATTTCTCACTTTGTGGCGGTCCTAGCTCCATATGCGGCAGTGACCATCACATCATGCTCCCTGTACCAACGGCAGGAGCATGCACACGCCAGATGCTCTTGTTGGCATGCTCGTCATCAGACTTGTGCCTATGGCTATGGCCTCAGGCACGGACACACCGCTTTGTAATCACTGCTGGCTGATTTCCACAGAACCACCGTGCAACGCACCACCATACATGCAACCAGGATTGCCACAAGGCAGCTAGCTGAGGCAGGGAGTCAGCACTCAGCATGCATAGGCAAAACTGTTCGCTACCATCTCAATGAATACTAATGCCATGCTTCATGGCGCACACAAAGCAACCTTCTCGACCAGTGATGACCCCCTACCTCCTTGCCTTTGGTCTCATGCTGCATTTCATGCGGCCTTCCTCAATGTTTGCGCAGTGTGCGCTGTGCGCCCTGTGAAGCCCTGTGCGCGCCCTGTGTAGCCAATTTACATTACAACCCTTCAGGAGCGGCCAGCCAGAGTGCCTCAGCAACCTCCGTCATCTGCCGCGTGCGTGAGGGTGCGTGTGTCAGCGACGAGCGCGGAGGCAGCTGGGACTGTATGTATGCACCTGCCGTGGTCGCAGTCTGCCTGTGATGCCTTGTGACGAGCAGCACACTCAAATGCAACGCAATATCACACATGATGCGCTGTTCAGCAGCCCTGCCTGCCGTTAACGCCAATTTGTTCATGTGAATCACGTCGGTCTCACAACCTGGACCAATGAGCTGCTGTGTTACCAGAACAGCATGAATTAGGCGCTGCTTGAACATGTAGTGCAGCCCAGGGGCAGACTGGTGTAAGTTGAAACCGTCCTGTTGAGTCCCTCGGGACTTCACTGTGCAGTGAACATGCTGCAGGTGTGTTTCGGCCAAGCACTTGACTTGCTTGCTGGCTTGGGTCGACTTGGCTGGAGCCTTCACACCGCAGTGTGATGCATGTGGTGGCACAGGCTCACCCGAGGCATGCATGCCCTGGTTTCGTCGTGCATCATGTGACGTTCCCAGCAGACTTACCCTTGGCTAAGAAAAACAACGAGGCTCCATCCAGCAAGCTTATAGCAGTCCTGGCATGAAGAAGTAACGAGGCTTTAACAAGGTGTTGCGGCAACACGGCTCGATACGACTGCAGTGTCCTTGGGTGCAGCATCTGAACTGCAACGGTCTTGTGTGTACTTTGATTCTGCGACTTTACACGTTGCTGGTAACCTGTGTGCAGTCTTGCATTTCAATTGTGGGTGACATGGTAGCGGACTGCACCAGCAGTTCTTGTTGAAGCCTAGGTCTTGGTAACACGGTTTGCTAGCTTCTCATCGGTTCTATTCAGCTTGGCAGGCAAGGATTTTCTGTTATGCAGGTGGCAGTAGCCAGCGTGCTGAAACCAGGCTGATACGCAGTGGTCTTGCTGGATAGGTAGGCAAGTGCTCCAAAAATATGGGGAGGCTCTTGAGCACCGGATGGGCAGAGTACACGTTTGGGATGGGGCCAGCGCTCCGTGCCAGCACTCTCTGCCGAATTGCATGCACAGTTGACTGCCGTACAGTTTTGACTTTTGTGCCTGTGAAGCAAAGAAGCTCCCTCCCGTCAGACTCAGGGCCTCGAAACCTCGCGCGCACAGTGTAAAGTATATTGACCCAACCTTTACGTGCCGAAGTACCTCCTTGCCGATTGTTTTCTCTTGCCCAGTTGGTACCCAAAGACACCCCAGTCAGTCGGTCGCGCACTCGACGGTAGGCAATCCGTGTGACGCTGCTGGCAAATATCGTTACAACAAGCGTTCATGGGTGATACCCTCCACAAGGGCGTTGCGTCGCTCGTGTGAGACCCAATGCTGCAACAGCGGGGTGCCCAGAAAGAACAGACGGCATGTGAAGGCAAGCCCAGGGGCACTGCTGGTGCCCTGCTGCTCCTACTGGTGCTTGGAGGCTCATTATGGTGCCTGTCAAGCGCAAGTTATCCTTGGCTGCCTGGCCCCTGTGCTCGTCTGTCATTCCGCTCGCTCGGAGGTAGCAGCACCCGGAGCACGCTCGATGAACACACCAGAACGTCACGCCAACAATCACTGCAACCAGGCAGTGGCAGCAGCAAACATAGCCTTCAGGCTTCTGGTGGGGCTGGCGGACAGCATCACGAGCGGCGCTTGACCGAAACGGCAGTCAGGGAGACTGGGGCAGGCCCAGGCGTGTTGTTAACACGCAGCTGGCCGACCGTACAGCGAGACTCGCTGCCTGTGCTGGGTGGGAGGCCAGTGCTTCCCTTACCACGCAAGCCGCTGTCACCTTCGGACTTCCTACTCGTGCTGCCAACCAGTCCAGACCGGTTGCACCTGGCTCGAGCACACCGTGTGTGGACGCGCCTGGGTGTGCGAACTGTCCTTGTGCTTAACGCCAACAGCACATACTTGGATGCGCTGAACGAGGAAGGTGAGCCTCGCCTGGTGCTTGCGTATGTGGCATGACTCACCCTGTGTAACTGACATGGGAGAAGTACGGACGCAGCCCTTGCTCAACAGGCAGGGCTGTTTTGCGCAGCTTTGCTGATGTGCAATTTGATGAATATCCAGCACCACCTAGTTCATCCTTACTGTCAAATGGAAGCAAGACGCACATGCGGTGCGCTGCCAATGCGCTGCCAGCTTCCTGCTGGACTCAGTTGCAAACGCTCAGTTGCACTTGTGCTCCTCCCACACAGGCAAAGCCCACAACGAGACGTACGTGTACTGGAAGGACAACCACCCAGCCAAGAGTCATACGCCCGGCGACGACCGGGCTGCGATGGCGCCGTTTGTGGCCCACGCCGCAGTCCCCAAGGGCAGCTATAAGGTGCGCTGATGGGGGTTGCATAGGCCGATTCGCCATCACCTGTACAGCTTGCACGAAATCAGGTACTTGAAGCGTTGTGGCCATATACTCACCCACGTGGCACTGAGAGGAGTGTCCGACACTGATAATGCTCGCACTAATGCACTCCTTATGTGCAGTGGATGCTGTATGGCGACGATGACACGCTCTTCAACTTCAAGTGAGTCCCACACCACCTCACTTGCCTTGAGCTTTGTGGTGTGCATGCGCACGCGCTGAAATGACACACTTCACACAGATGCTGCAGTGTAGGGTGCACATGCGCTCGCCCTACTGCGTTGCAGCTTGGACGCCAACTCGGCTGCTTTGTGCACCTCAAACACACAATGGCATCAACACAGCTAGCAAAGCCAAACAGGTCAACTCCAATCCCCGACCTACCACTGCATGCTGGTCCGAGGCGCGCCTGCAATGCAGCGTCACCCTCTCCAATATGTGTGTGCATGTGCATACGGTAAAATCAGTCATACATGCGTCATGCGTGGTGTGCGGATGAGCACAGGGCGTTCCTGTATTTCCTGTCTGACTGGGACCATGGGCAGCCCTACTGGATTAGCGACCACACGTTCATGAAGGTTAGTGTGTGCGGCCACTCATTGCGTGTTTTGGGGTGAGTGGGTGCATGCGGCGATGGAGGGAATTCGCCCTGCAGTCCTACACAGGCGGCAGCACCCGTGATGACATGTCTCTCCTATTCCTGAGACCTTGCTGATGCATCTCGGGTAACACCACTTCATGACGTGACTGAATAGGTAGACCATGCAGGCTGTTCTGGCTTCAACCCTTCTGAAACCTCGCTGCTTGCCGTGTTGCGCGCTGCGCGCAGGTGTGTGACGGGCCCGGCAAGCACTGCTACCTCACGTACCCCCAGGCGGCGCCCCTCACGCCGCGATGCCTGCCGCGGCACTACGCGCCCGAGTGGGCGCGTGACAAGCCCACGCAGCGCTCCGTCATACCGGGCATTGTGCGATCCGCCAGGCCCCCCAGCAACACCACCACCAACACCTCCCAGCCGCTGCAGCAGGCGCCTATCGCAGCTCCGTCACCCTCATCATCAGCCAAAGGGCCGGGCGGCTCAGCAGGAGTCACAGCAGCAGCAGGAGCGGGAGCGGCCTCGCTCGCCTCGCTCACGCAGCAGCTGTCTGCGCCAGGCATGCGCATCGGTGTTGGTGTGGGCGTGGGCGTGCTGGTGGGAGGCACCGTGACCTTGACGCAGCACGGTAACGGGCACACCACCACACGCGCCACAGTGACGCGTGCACAGGCCTACCAGGCTCAGCAAGGCGCAAGCAGCCAGCTGGGCAGCGGCAGCAGCATGGGCACAGCCGGTCAATACACCGGCGCGCATGCCAGCAAGGGTGCTGGCGGTGGGCTGGCGTACGGAGCGACGACTGCTGCGGCTGGCGGCTTACGCCTGGGCAGGCGCGTGGCCGGCACTGGCAAGCGCACGAGGCCTGAGACAGCTCGCAGACAGGCTGTTGACACTGACGCCAATGCAGCAGTCATGACGCCGACGAACACTGGCGGCGGCCGTAGGGAGGGTGATGGTGAGGCAGGCCGGGCGCAGCAGCCTGCCGGCTTAAGGGGCGTGTACGTGCGCGGCGCAGGCAGCGCGCTGAGGCTCAGCGTGCAACCTGGATCCGCTCCAGGATCAAGTAGTGAGACCCAGCAGGACGGCTACCCAGATCAGGAGGATGATCAGAATCAAGATCGAGATCAAGAGCAGGAGATCCAGGATCAGGACGGAGAGGCTGACGACGAGGAGGAGCAGCAGGTGCTGCCGGAATGGCCATGGAACCCGCCAGTCACCGACACGTGCGCTCGGCACGTGGCATGCGACCACGCCATGCAGTGAGTCCCCCATGCTCATGCACATGCATGTCTAGGACACATCGGCACACAAATACACAATGGATTGCGGCCTGGGATGGAGGGGTTTGTGCCTCGCAGATTGCAGATCACCATGCTCATGCCCGCAAAGCTGAATGCAGTGTCTCTGCGTACCACTGTGCTGTGCGCCTGCCTGGCACGCCTCATGAGCAGGGCATTCGGCAAGCTGATCAGGACGCGCGGCAAGACCATGAACTGGCTGTGCAAGGCCAGCCCACGCGATGGCTTCCACATTGTCAGGTGGGTGGGACGCGTCACAAGCACAACAAACCAGCCCCAGACCGTCTCCGTTCCACCAGCAGCAGTTGCTTGATGTCAGTCATGCAACCGCTGGCTCAACACAACGTGTCATGTGTACTTCTGCCACGCCCGCTGTGGCACGCAGGTACCTCGTCTTTGGTGGAGCGGGCATGGTGTTCAGCAGCGGCACGTTTGACAGCGTGCCTGGCCTGCATAACGTCTCGCTGCCCTATTATGCGCTGCGCAAGGTGATGAGCTCAGCAGTGTGTGTGGGTGGGTGGGGGCGGGCGGGGAAGCGAGCCAGGAGGGCTGCAGGTAGTTAGGCATACAGGTGTGTAGGCAAGGCTAGCAGCAAGCACAAGGATATCAGGGCAAGCGCAATATTGGTTGTCTGGCCTAGCCTGGCCTGTCAGGCGGTGTTGTGACTCTTCTGCAATGTATGCAAGCTGCGATTCACGATGATTGCTTGACCGGAGAACGCCGTTTCCGCTGTCGCAGATACGCGGCGTGCTGAAGAGCTCTGCGGACTTCACGATTGGCGGTGATGGCATCCTCACCGGCATCCTCGGCATGGCGGGGCTGGCGCCAACGGACCCCGGCGTGCACATGCAGTCCCTTCGGGGTCTCCACAGGTACGCAACCAACCGCCCGCAGCGCAAGCCAGGTGTAAGCCATGAACCTGGGCATGGGCATCAGTAGTTGGATGTTTATGTGATGTGTTCACAGGTCATGGGAGGGGCCCACTTGTAACCAGCATGTGACTACACTGATTGGTGGGAAAAACCCTTGCACCCTTCCATAGATCCAGGCCGTGCTGCTGCCACACCCTGTGTGCAGGACGACATCTTTCAGTGATTCATTTGCACCATCAATTGGCATGGCCTGTATGCACTGTGACATTAGACCTCAGCTGTGCTTACCTGTGGTGTTCTTGTGGTGCAGGCGCCTGCTCAATGATCAAGTACCGGAGCTGAAGCCCCCTGTGCCTTACGCGTTTGGCTCCAGCAGCGGTGCGCCGGAGGCCTGGGCGGCGGCGGTGCTCAAGGGGCAGTGCAGCGTGGCGGCCGCGACGACCGAGCTCCATGAGCAAATGAGCGCGTTGGATGAGGAACGCCAGACGCTGAGGGCTGCCAGGGCAGCAGCAGCAGAGGCAACCGCAGAGGTGGAGGCAGCGGCGATCGCGGGTGACGACCGTGCGGCTGCACGTGCCAGGCCCGGTGCCGTGCAGCAGCAACAGCAGCAGGATGCTAAGGCAGCACCTGACACAGCTGCATCCCAGGATCTCAGGCTCAACGGGACTGCTGCGTCGGCTGCAGCTGACGCCGTTGTTGCAGATGCTATGGCGGAGCTGTCAGCCACAGCAGCTTTTCTGCGCCACGAGGAGGAGCTGCAGGAGCAGGAGCAGCAGCACCTTCTGCTGCAGCAGCAGCAGCAGCTCAGGGCGCAGCAGGCCCAGAAGCAGGGGGCGACGGTGGCCTACGTTGCGGTGCAGCGGCCCAGCGTGGCCTCGCGTGGCCGTGTGGACCTGGCGCTGACCAAGGTGCGCTTCAGGCAGGCGGACGAGGACGTCATGCATGCACTCGGCGACCGCTGGGCCAACTCGGTTCCCGCGCACCTGGAGGAGCTGCTCCGGAACCGCTCATACACAGAGGTGCGTGGGTGGGGGGGCTCTTAAACAGGTCCACACGAGGATGAGCCTTGATCAAGGGAAGTAATGTGCTCATTGGGCTGCTTTGCTGTGTTGACAGGAGGACTGGGATGCAGTGCTCTTGCTGTGACTGAATGCGGTCATTGTTCGTTGCCCAGCCTGAAGCATGTGCAGTGCACAACGCGCGTGTGGCCCGACCCATCTGCGTTTAAAGTTGTCTGCAGTGGCAACACACTTGCTGTGCTATGCTGCCATGTGCGCTGTGTCGCGCAGAACGCCATCCACCGGCGCTTTTTCACTGCCATCCGCTCGGTGCGCGCCACCACCACAGAGACGTTGCTGCTCATGCCGCCTCCCCCCTCCCCGCTGGTGTGCCTGGAGGGGCTGGCACGCACCGCGCTCACGGCTCACTACTCCGCACGCAACAGGGCGCGCTGGGGCAAGGACGCGGATAAGGATGTCAGCAAGGCGATCGGGCTGCAGGCGGCGGCCCAGCACATCGCACGCACGTCAGCGCTGCTGCTGCGCGCGTGGGAGGTGGTGGAGGAGGAGGTGGCAGACCTTCAGGCGCGTGTGGCCCAGGCGCAGTCGCACGCACGCTAGGGAAACTACTCGACAGCTCGAGGGAGACGCGTGCGGGGAAGCACAGCGTGCCTGGGAGACGCGCTGCGATGTGCAGGAGAGGCACCGTGCAGCCGCAACGGCTGCTGGTGGGCAAGAGAGAAAGTCTGCAGGCGTTTTGACAGGTTCACATGCTGATGAAGGGTGACTAGGCAATGACACAGTGGTGCATGTGCGTGTGGAGAGCAACCACATCCCACACTGCTGTCTGCTTGCCACATCCCCAGTGCTACCTGCTTCGGCCTGAGTCCAATGGAGTTATATGTCGCACCTAGGGCCGCATCTTGGGCCACACCCAAACCGGAAATGAATGAGAGCTCGCGCCTGGACAGGGAGAGAGCCAAAGCTGACTCAACAACTCGTCTCTCCCTTCGGCTGAGTCATACACTAGGCGTCAGTCCAAACGAGCGTGCATGACAAGACATACTGTATGCTTCGATGGACAAGCTGTGTACGTGTGTGCACACCACATTGCCATGGGTCCCCTGACGGGTCCCCGTAGCACAGAGTCCCTATGATCTTCTCAACAACACCCATCCGCCACCTCTTTGCACTTGCCCGCTCTACCAAGCTGGCCAAGGTGCCTTCGCCTGCGCCTGCGCCCGCTGTTCAGACCAGGCAGCATGCGCCTCTGCACGCACGCAGCAGGGCTGCATCCCACGGGCTACACTGCAGGTGTCTACCCTGTGCTCCATACCCAGTCGTGCGCATCCCTCCCAACCGCAAATTAAACCATCCTGCCTTTCTTGCTTTCATTGGCTGGCTGCATTGGCTCCCCTCACTGCTTATCCCGGGGAGGGAATGCCAGTAGGGTGCCCCTTGACTGACCAATTTACCTGATGGGCAGCTGCCAAACTTGTCATGCCCGTTGCCTGACGCACATTACCAATACCTTTACTGTGTGGTTCATCAGGTCCACCACCACCAGGGCCATGCCACCCTCCAACCATCCCCTAATTGGGGCAACGTCCCTGCATTGCACCATGTCACATGCAGCACTGCTTCCGCTGCATACATGCTCCCCGGTCGGTTGGGACCTTCCTTCACACGCGCACCATCACATGCGCCATTTGCCGCAGTCGCCCATGCCGGCGGTAACCCCAATATGCACAAACCACGTCCTCCACTTGCTGGCTTCGGCTTGAGCTGCGATGAAGTTGCCAAGCTGTAGCCGCTGGCGGTTTCTCGTAGCAAAATTGCTAGATTATACTGTTCGGCACACCCTGCGACTCACGGTGCTGTACATTAGTACATACCATTCCAGGACCTGCTTTGCATGCACTGCTGCGTCGACCGCAGCAGTGGTGGGCATGTGTCAAGAGCATCTCACTTGGGAGCCGTTGGCTCCGCACCTCATTTGTGCTTGTTGTGTGCGCACTATGCGCATGCATTGGGGTGCGGTGTGGCCTCCATCGCCCGAGGAAGCACATTCAGGTGCTTCAATCGGATAGCAGATAGGCGTGTGCCGGCACCCATCCTACCCGTGTAGCATGCCTCATGTAGGACGTGTAGGGCATGCCGGGGGCCAAATGAGCAAGCTTTGTTCGATTCATCCTGATCGCGGTAGGCCTTCACTTGCACGCTGCCTGTTCAGCCTTTTCTTCTTCATGTGCATGGCCCCGTGTGGCAGGCCTTGTGCGCTTATTTGAATTGCATTCGCTGCGCACATTGTAGCAGCAATACTGCGCCAGTGTTGCTCTACGCTTCCCTTGTGCGTGTTTCCTTTGTGGTCTTGCAATATCGCTCGAAAATTCTGACATTCCTGTCCATTACTGGCTGTATGTGTAGCATCCAGCTACTACTTAGTGCTGCCCTTCAACTTGCAGCCTGCTCAGTGCTGTGTGCACACGCCAGTGCCAACCTCCTGACAGATGGAGGGCACAGTATGCACCGCGCTGGGCTCAGCCATGCTCGCACCGTACGGCATACAAGCTGCTCATGCAACCGTCAGGCCGCATGCACTCGTGGTGGCACATTCGCGATGCTGGGGTCCTTGAAATGCTTGTGCAACTGCATGATGTAACTTCTCCCACCTCTTGGGCTGCAATGGTTACCGTGTACGGAATGCTTCTGATGTCCAGCTATGTGTGCGGACAACATGTGTATCAGTCATACCAAAATCGGGGGCAGAAGTGATGCACCTGACTGCAGTGGCCTCTGATGGTGGCAGGTCGCGAGGTGTGACTTGCACGAAGGGAAGGTATGTATGCACGAGGGTAAGGTATCCATGCATACCTTACCCTAAAAAATCTAAAGTCTATGTATGTGCATGCTCCCCTGACTCCAAAAAACGTCCGGTTTGCTGCTTTGCTTGTAACAGTTTGAGTCCGTCACTAGCGTCAGTGCAGGATGCACGGTGAGCACCCAGCAGAGCGTCCGCGCTGGTGGCTTCTGCATGCGTGCAACAACATGCGGCACATCAACATATGTGGTGAGATCCCGAATGCTTCAGTGCGCTGCTCAAGCGAGGGGGCCAAGAGCACCAAGCCATCTCTTTCAGGGTGATCACTGTAGCGGTACGAGGGGATTTTGACCATATTGTCAAGGCGGGGTGTGCTGCATGGCATACCATAGTGCATCGCATCAGTCAAGTTGGGGGCTGATGGGCCACGCCGGTCGCGCCAGACCCACATGCTGACATGCACATCAGATACACCAGAAGCAAGGAGTTAGGGGCCATCACGCAACATCAGCAGCAGCGGACGCGTGCTAATGCTCCATGAAGCGCTTAGCAGCAAAGATAGGAGCGAGGGAGCAAACGTGAGCATGTACGGAAGCGCAGTGACAGTCGCCTGTCGCTGTGACACGCCCAGGTGGGAGACCATAACCGACAGGATGGACGCCTAGACAGCGCCTGAAACGCCAAACAAAAGAGGGGCGTGGTACACCGCAACGCCCTGGCCCTTGAGGAGAGCACCCAAGGCTGCACGTTGACCGGCGGCACGGGCGCGCTGGCCATCCGGTGCGTAATCGCAGCAGAACTTAAGCTCCACCAGCAATAGGGCGGGGGCAACGGCCGACGGCTCAGGCGGGCAGCGCAAGATGACGTCCGGAAGGGAGAGGGCAGGGCACACAGGCGGGAGGAGGTCCACGGGCAGGGAGCGGTGCGAGGGGCGGAGGGGCACAGGCAAGGCGGCGCTGCAGTCAGTGAACACTATGCACCCACCCAGAGTGTCCCAGACGCCTAGCCAAGAGGCCCTCCAGCAGCAGCACACAGGCACGATTATGACGGAGTGACGAGCGGTGACCACAGCGGTGAGGTGCGGGCAACCCGAGACGGATTGGTGGAGTCTTGCTGACCGCACAGCAAGCAGCGTGGCGCAAGAGACAAAGCCAATTGCCCTTCAGCCTCCATTTTCTGCTGCAGGGTCTGCACTAGATTTGTTCCCTCCTTTGTCCTGGTCTGCTTTGGGCCTGGTCTGGTCTGCCCAAGACGCAAAGGCACCTCGAAAAACATTTCCAAGTGCGATTCCGACTGCCAGGGCCACAAGGCCAAGCCCGCTGCCGAAATCAGACAGTCCGCTACCAACACCGGACCCAATGCCAGCGCCAACATCTGTGAGGCCTCTGCCAATATCGCTCAGGCCGGCACCGATGGCCTGCAAAGTTTGCATGGCAGAGTGGCGGACGGGCTGACCAAGGCAAACCACAGAAATCCACAGCACAGCATTCCACAGCACGCTCCAGCAAACCACCCCACCTGGCAGCCCTGAGGGTTAGGCCTCCGGCCCTGTAAAGCATTCCTGCGCAGGAGCACAATGAGGATTGAGGTTAGCCAAAGAGCTGGAACAAAGAGCAGGTAAACCACGCGCCCACCGTCCAAGCACCTTGTATTGTCAGGGTCCGCCCACTGTCGCGACGTCGACGTGAGCCGCTGCATTTTATTGTACAATAAGTTGATTTCGACTCAAGGGGTGTAACTTCAAGTGTTGGCTACACCAGCGCACCGCGCACAATGCATAAGCGTCAGGAGGGCTGCATGATTGATAGGTTGTTTGGCTTTACATCCGCTGGCCGGAGGAGCGCATGAAGCGCAAGACACTACAATGAGACCAGACGCCAGTCTTGTAAGGGTTCACCACACAACATCAGCAGAGGCTGATAAGGAAGTCTGTGGAACTGCGAGCTTACAAGCAAGTCGCCGTGCCTGCGCTTGCATGCAAACCGGTGCCTGGTTGAAGCAGTGGCCCAGCGCTGCAGCGCATGTGCATGTATGTATGCAGGTGCACTGCTGCATGTCTCTATTGGCATCACGGTCAAAAAACACCCTCAGTTGTCGCTTGTGTGCAGGAGACAGGGCCTTCGAGCTGCCGCCTGACGTAGCACAAAGCAATGTGCGTGCGTGCTGTTGGTGTTGTTAGGCAGGGCGGCGCCGCCGCCAAGCACTATGTGCTTGAGGCGAGTCAATGTATGTGGTGGTTGAGGCAAGCCATGCGACGTTGTTAGGATGTCGCAGTCAAAGTTGCACGTGAGATGCAATAGGTTGTAGGTGCATGGACCGCATGGTCAAGCGGTTGCATGCGCAGTTGGCCCCCTATCGCATGTATGCATGGCATGGCAATGATCAATGTAGTGCTTGCTTGGATTGCGTTCAATCCATTCCGAGAAGCCCACTGCATGCAGGCCAAGAAGGAGACCGGCGACGGCAACATGCTGCACGGTGCATGCGGGCGAAGCAGCATTCAGCGCTGAGCACTGGCGTTGTGCATCCCTGTGCCTGCCGCCGAGGCTTCATTGAGGCGTGCGAACTGCCCTCTCTAGCTGTCTTGTAGCCGTGGCACAGAATGCGTTTTAGGTCGGTTGACATGGCCAGAATGTATGCAACCCGTATACAGCTGCTGCTGCTGCATAGGCTGTGCGCCTAGTGCATGGCATCTAGTGCGAAGCGCCGCATGCAGCAGGCTCAGGCTGCAATCAAATGCAGCTTGCCCCCTGACTTGCCGATCATCGAGTGCGTTAAGACAGTCCTGCGTGTCAGCCTTGCCGCTCAACTGTTGATACCGCCGACCAATTCATCATAACAAGACAGCGGCACTGACAACGTGGCGGCAGTGTCGTGACTTGTTTGCAAAATGTGCCATGCTCGCTCACCTAACTCTGCACCACGCCTTGCGCAGAAGCACTGTGCATTTCTCTTGTGTCGTCGCCGTTACCTGCACTAGTTCGCCACCCACCCGATGCTCCCCAACTGCTGGAAGCAGGTTGAGCTTGCTACAGGCACGTGCTCAGGCATACAAGCATGCTGTTTTTAGAGGGCCGCACCTGAGGCCTGGAGAGGTGGGTGGATGCGCATCATGGCAGAGTAGAGGCAGCAGGGCACGCCCACCATATCTGTGCTGCACTGCCACATGCGCCTGCTGAGCTGTGCAAATCATGTCTGTCGCTGCAGCAGGGCCTACCCAGAGTCTGCACTCCTACCCAGGGTATGCGCCGTGCGCCCTGTGTAGCCACTTTACTTTGCTTTACTTCACGCTACACACTGCGCTCGACACGAACACACAACAGCAAAATCAATGGGTACAGTGTTTGGCGCTTGCTAGCAGTTGAAGCTTTCCGTGGCGGATGAGAGCACCGAGCAAGGGCCGTGGTTAAAGTCTTCTCCTGGCGGTGTGCACATCCATACAGCCCGACGCTGGTTGACCCATCGACAACCAAGGACTGTTGACGGGGCGATGCGCCAGCGATGCGCGCGCTGCTGAGCGTTTCAACAAGAGAAACACCACGGTCCACACTGCACGTCGGGCTCCTCCTGTTGTTCGTGCTGCTGCAGTGCAGCCACGCCACTGTTGAAACCACTCGGGCGCACCACTCTTTGCGGACGCCCGCCGGAGAGCGCGCTGCAACAGGGCAGCAATTGCCCTTCAGCGAGCGGAGGGTGGATTTACCTGCTGCAGGCAATGCTGGAACGCAACGCCAGCTCTCAACTAGTTCTGCCTCTCAAGCCCCGGTTGGCATCACACCTGTCTTCCTGCGCCAACACAATTCATCGTGTTGTCCGCGGAGCGATGGCTCGCAACACTCCGGAGCGCAAGGAAGCACAGGCCTCGTCTTGACACACCAGAATGCAACAGCTTTGGCTTCGAACCGACGGTTGAGCGGCGCGACAATGTTGCCGCTGCCGGCCCCTGGGGTTGTCCTCTCCACCATGTGGCCTCCTAAGCGTCGTGACACGAGCTTCATGGCAGGAGGCCCTCCTGTTCTGCCTCTTCCAAAACCGCTGGCACTTTCGGACTTCTTGCTGGTCATTCCTACCCAGCTGGACCGCCTTCACTTAGCGCGCGCACATCGCATATGGACGCGCCTTGGTGCACGGACTGTGCTGGTTCTAAGCGCGAATACCAGCGTCCTGGCGGCCCTAAACGCAGAGGGTGAGCTCCGTTGTTGCATTCTTGTATCCTGTCCGAGCGTGGCATGTGTTGAGCTGCAACTGCCCATTACGGCTGGTTTCTGAGCAGTACCACCATGCATGCACGCGGTCACTGTTTGCATGCGTGCATGCAACCAACCCATGTGAATGCCAGTGCCAGTGCTATTGCCAGTGGGTGCGTTGCCTCCATGCGCGCACCTTGTAGCTGCCCCAGCGCACGAGTTTTGGGCGAATTTTGGAGGTTGTACTGAGGTTGTACTGAGGAGTTTCTGTGCGACCGAACCGCCACCCGGTCACTGGTTTGCTGGCACTGGGACCTCACGCTGCATGCAGGCAAGGCACACAACGAGACGTATGTGCACTGGGATGACAACGATCCCGCCAGGAGCCACACCGCGGGGGACCACCGCGCCGCGCTCGCCCCGTTCCTGGCACAGCGGGCCGTGCCCTGGGGCAGCTACAAGGTGCGCACATGAAGTCGATGTACCTACAAGCCCTGTTACTGGCAGTGACATTCATATTGGTTGCATGCAAACACATGCAAACAGCGACTGCAGGATTGCACGGCGGTCATGGTGCTGCTGGTGGGAGGGGTGGGCCCCAGGGGGGGAGGGCGAGAGCGGTATTGCAGTCACATGCCGCCGCTCTCTTGCAGGTTGAGCTGAGCTCCGTGCCACCGTGTGCCAGTGCACATGCGCCCGCCTATTGCACAGTGTTGGCTGTGGCCCCACGCCTCGTACTTAAGCGTGGATATGGATTTTGCCTGGACGCTTACTCCTCAGCTTGCTCCTCTCCCCATACAAATCATGCAATGCTGCCATTACCCGATTGGTCCGTAGACCTGTGCGCACACCCTACACATCATGGCGTGCCGTCCTGGCTCCTTGATGCATCCAGGATTTGTAATAGATCACGGTTCGTGGTGATGTTCAGTGGATGGTGTTTTGGTGCGTGCACAGTGGTGCTGCACAGGGCTCTGCACAGCCCTCTGGTGTGCAAATCCTGCAACATGAATTCCCTTGATGCCCTCCATGCCATGCAGTGGATGCTGTACGGTGACGATGACACGCTCTTCAATGTCAAGTGAGTGTGACCGCCTGGACAGCGGTGTGCTGCTGGCGCCAAGATGCACAGTGCAACGCTCGCAGTGCACGCACGCCTGTGGCATGGCGCCGCCACACCCTGTACCGCAACCTGTACCGCCGGATGCTCCATGTGTCACTCTGTCACTAGACCAAGATCCTGCCCGCACAGGTGCGCTCATGGCGCTTTTTGGCGCTGGTACTAGTCCATACCTGTGCCACCCGTGCTAGGCAGGGCAAGGCTGCGTCATTCAGTGCATGCGCGTACAGTAGCGTAGGGGTGGCCTGTGAAGGGTTGCCTGCGCTTGATGCGCTGGGATCATCAGCGCAGCTCCTGCTCTGTCTCGGTCATTAGCCATGACAACGTGCGTGCAGGCGAAGGCCTCTACGTTGCATGAAAGCCACATGTTGGGTGTACATCCTCGTGTCGTGTGCGTGTTCAATGGCACCCCCCTGCACAGGGCGTTTAGCTACCTGCTGTCGGGCTGGAACGCCAGTCTGCCGTATTGGATCAGCGATCACGCCATGATGGAGGTGGGTGGGTGGGTAGTGAGCGCTGCTTGCACGGGGCCAGTGCGCTGACTCATACGCGACAGCATGCAACTGCCCTGCCCCCGCCTTGAGCCTGCGGTGGGTGGATGCAATTGTATTCGCCAATGCATGCACAGGGTGACAGTAGCTAGGTAGCTAGGTGACCTGGTATGAGATGCAGTAGCGGTAGGAGAGGATTTTGACCACATTGTCGAGGTGGGGTGTGCTGCACGGCATACCATCATGCATGGCATCATGTTGGGTGTTGATGGGCCACGCTGGTTGCGGTGGACCCACATGCTGACATGCACATGCACCCACATGCATCTCTGGAATTCCACCCACCGTGCATGCCATTTTATGGTGTCCCTGAAACCCTCATCCCTGCACACCCGCCTTCCCCGCCACACATACACGCACATGCACGCACTCCACCACACAACTTTCTCGCTAATTGTACACCGCACCATCTGATCGTTAACGGTGTGCACTCTGCTCGAGCAGCACGCATGTACTCTTACACCTGCTGAGTGCGGTGTTTGTGTGTGTGCGGTCCAGGCATGCAACGCGTCAGGGCAGGCATGCTGGAAGTCCTTCCCTCAGCCCGCACCGCTGACGCCACGCTGCCTGCCCTGCCACTTCAAGCCCGCGAGCAGCGGCAGCGGCAGCGGCAGCGGCGGCCCTGGCCCCAACGGACAGCACCAGGTGCCGTCGCGGACGCACCCGCGGGCCGCCAGGCTGCTGCTGCGTCGCGGCTTGCGTGGTGAGCACTGTGCCGATGCAGCGCCGTGTCCTTGGTGAATTTTGGCACGCGCTGAGCGATGGATGCTCTTGCTCTGCTCGTGCACGCAACACCATCCTGTGCCCTTTCGCGCTTCACTGAACACCGTGTGTGCAGGTGCAGGCGATCTTTCGCCAGACAGCAACGCCAGCGCTGTGGCGGAGGGGGGCGCTCAGTGGGCCCTCTCGCCGGGGTGCCCCTGCTCACGCCAGCAAGCGTGCGATGCGGCCACCAGGTACGGCCATGCATGCCACCCACGCGGTGCACGCTGACGCAGCGCATGCACCCAGCAGTATCTGCGCCTCATGCAGTGCATTGGTGGCTCGCACGGTACGAGGCATCGGCAGTAGCGGCGTTACCAGCACCCATTGAGGGGATGATGTCGGTGGCACCGCACACTGCTTCCCGAGCAAGTACCGTACTGTGCTGCATGGGGTGTTTGCTGGCTTGCTAATCAAGTCATGTCACTGCCGTTGCTGAGCGTGGGTGTAGCAGCGTGGTGTGCGGCAGTGGGTACAGTGCTGCTTTGGAGCGTGCGTGGGCGAATGTGTCCTCGTTGTGTGTCCTGCCATTGTGTGTCATGTCACTCATGTGCTGATGTGCTGCTGGTGACGCGTGTGCGCCGGTCGCGCTGCAGGGCGTACGGCTCCAGGCTGGCGGGTCAGGGCCGCAAGGTGGCGGCGCTGTGCTCGCTGAAGGCTGTCCAGGGCTTCCACGCCGCCAAGTGAGTGTCAGGAAGAGGCGCCTGTGAGGCTAGAGAAGTGATTGCGCGAGGGGGGGGGGGGCAGAGTGGAGACCAATGTGAGCTGAGCATCGTATGAGATGCAGATGGCGGTCCCCGCCAGCATCACCGCATCAGCGGTGATGCGGTCCACATTACTCCAATGTGCATGCGCACCGCAGCAATACAGCATGCATGCTTGTACCCCAACTTACCATGGGCGTATCCTGCTAGCCCTGCATGCCATGCGCCTGCCTTGGCTTGGGTGTCATTCTTGTGAGGCTGGCCTGCACGGGGCAGCGATACAATCCATCGCCCAGAGCGCGCACATGTGAATCCAGTAGCGAACGCAGTGTACCATGTTCAGGCCCAATGCGTGTCTCAACCTGGAAGCGTTGTTGAACATTTGGGCTTGCTTCACCACCATGCATTTGCACCATTGTTGGCGTGTACCCATTTGCTGATTGTGGCGGCTGGACATGCTGGTTGAAACGTTTACGCACCGGCTCTGCACACGCTGCGACCCCCCCCCCCCCTCCCCCTGCAGGCACCACGTGTTTGGCGGCGCCGGCATGGTCTTCAGCCGCACAGTGTTTGAGCGCGTGCCGGGCCTAGAGACCGTGGGGCATGCGAAAACGGCGCTGCATCTGGTGCGTGGGTGTGCACTGTCGGAATGCACATGACGGGAGGATGCGTTGGACTTGTGGTGTGTGTCCGGTAGGTGCCTGACCTGCATTGGTTGCCCAACGCTGAGGCCCTCGTTCGAGCGCTCAAGATGATTTAGGGCGTTGCACACCTCAACAAAAGGACTGGTCGTACTGTGACCATACCCTTACCACCAGGGTTCGATTCCCCCCGGGTGCAACGAGATCTGAGGGCGACTCGAGTACAGGCCGTGGCCACGGCGCGGGGGGGCGCTTGGCACGGTGGACTGGGGGCACCTGACCTTGGGGACTACCACGTCCCGTCACACCGATCAGACCTTTTGTTGAGGTGTGCAACGCCCTAAATCATCTCGAGCGCTCAAGATGATTTAGGGCGTTGCACACCTCAACACTCGTAAGTCCCTGAGATGATAGGGCAGCGGTACAGGGGCACAAGCGGGAAGGGGCGGCAGTGTGCACATTGCACACCAGCCTGCACCTTGTACTGCATCCACATCTCTGTGCTGCATCCACACCATGTACTGCGCATGCAGCTGAACACCATCCGCCGCATTTGCCCTCGTGCATCTGAACCCGCGTGGTGCAAGGCGTATCGCTGTGCTGTATGCAAGTTGCCATCCCATAGCTGCATTCCCAGCTCACACCAGCATGCTGTTACCTACCGTATCAATTGGTGGCTTGCCAGCTGCCACGCATCCCTCGTCTTGTATGCGATTGGTCGTGTGCGACCCTAGGTGCACGAACAAGGCACCAGGCCCGCATCCTCACCCATGCCTGCAGTGAATCTGAGTTGCATTGCCAATTTCACAATCTGCCATGCATTGCGTGTCCATGCATGCTCGCAGGTTCTGGCCACGCTGAAGACCCAACAGGACCGCCGCATCGGCGGTGACGGCATCCTCACCGGCATCCTGGGCATGGCGGGGCTGGCACCCACAGACCCCGGCGTGCACGCAGCGACGCTGCAAAAATTCCATCGGTGCGTGACTACTGCGATGCAGTGACGCATCAGCATGTAGCTGTGTGCACAACACCTTGTGCATGGCCCACAACATCTGGATATGCCCAGCACAGCACCTTCAATTTGTGCATGGCAATGCAGCTGGTGGTAGGTGGCATGCTGGTGTGGGCAGCTCTATCGGAATCCTCGAACGTGCAAGTGATCGCGAGAGCAACAAAAGCTAGTCAAGTTGAGGCAGCAGGGAAAGCAACAACACAGAACCTGCACTGGCATGCATGCAGGATGCATCCATGCTAATTTGGCTTTGCAAACGTGTGCAGGGCCATCTTGTCAGGCCAGCTCCCGCACCGCCGCCCGGCAGTGCCTTACGCGTTTGGCTCCAGCACCGGTGCGCCGGAGGCCTGGGCGGCGGCGGTGCTCAAGGGGCAGTGCAGCGTGGCGGCCGCGATGGCGGAGCTCAGTGCATGGCATCAGGAGCTGCGGCAGGCATCACGCCAGGGGAGAGTCGGCGATCCTGATTTCCTGGATGCCCTGGATCTCGGTCCGATCTCCGGCATGCGCCTGCTGCAGTACAGCAGCCCGGAGATTGGATCATCCCGGCAGGACCACGAGATACCGCTGGATGCCACTGCGACGCATGCCTTCATCTTGCCGCGCCGCCAGCTGCGCCGTGACATGCGGGGGAAGCGCCCACATGAGGCTGAGCGTGCGCAGCTGGCTGAGGGTGAGGAAGAGGGTGATGCGACTGCTGCCGCCGCTGCGAGCGGCAACGCTGGCATCACCACCACCACCACCGGCAGGGCCAGCGACGGACCCAGCAGCATCAGCGCCAGCGCGTTGAGTGCAAAGGTAGTGAAGGCGCGGTTCAGGAGGGCGGACAGCTTGGTGCGGGCGGTGGCGGATGATGCTGAGCCCCGGCCCCCGGCGGATGTTGGTGCTGATGCAGCAGCAGCAGCGGCAGCAGCAGCAGCGTCGATGGCTGTTGGCATGACAGGAGCATCCGATGCACAGGAGGAGCCGCGTGGGCAAGATGAGCAGCAGCAGCAGCAGCACCCGGTCCTGCAGGCGCACGCCGCTCTGCTTGGGAGGGTGAGTGACTCTGCATGCGGTTGTGGGAGGCGGTGATAACGTTGTACCCCGTCAAAATGCTGGCATGTGTGCAGGCGCAGGTTAGTGTCAGCAAGGTGTCCTGCTTGTGCGGGGGCTTGCACTTGGGGGCGCATCAGGGGGGGACTTGGGAACATGTGAGCGCTGCACAAACCCACACACACTGCTACATCTCGGAGCAAGCGGCTGCGTTGAACCGTATCACAGTATGATATGGTGATGATGACCAATGCTTGTGATCCTGCCAAATGGGTGCAGCAGAGTCGTTGCTGCGCAAGCCGTTGGGAATTGGTATCGCCTTGCTGTTTGAACACCCAACCGGGTCCTGTGTGCAAGTGTGCACAAGTGCGTGTGTCACGCACTGTGTGTGTGGAGAGCGGATGTACCCATGCATTGCCTGCTTCAGCCTTCAGGGCAGGGCGTTCATCATGCCGCACCCTCTGACACGGCCATGACGTGCACGTGTCGAATCCATGTTGTCGAACTCTGACCAACTGCCTCCTTTTGCATGCACCCCCACCACCACTGTGCGCCTCCTGGTGCGTTGCCCGCAGCACAAGCGTGACTACGCTGTGGCGCTCAAGTCCCTGCGCGACAGGACTGCACGCACGCTGCTGGCGCTGCCGCCTCCCCCCTCCCCGCGGGTGTGCCTGGAGGGGCTGGCACGCACCGCGCTCACGGCACACTACTCGGCGCGCAACAGGGCGCGCTGGGGCAAGGACCCGGGCCTGCTGATGCCTGCCAGCTACATCACGCGCGTGCATGCGCTCCTACTCACTGCGTGGGAGATAGTCGAGCAGGAGGCGAGTGGCTTAGAGCAAGGCCGCAGCGTACATGACCCATTACTGTCTTAAGCGACGCAGGCTATGCGAGTATCACGCTAGTAGTGGTGGCTGGTGGGTTGTACTGTTGGGGCTTCCGTTCCTGCCAGGTTGACTCGACAACAACCTGCAGAGCGCTAACATAAACGGGAGCTTTGCGAAAGCTGCCGGTGCTGTGTTGGCGTGTCTACACCGTTGCTCCAGTTGTAATCTGCTAGCTGTGAAGCTTGTGGCTGTGACACTGGACCGTCACACCTTCCATCAGCGCAGGGAATGCGTGCGGGGGGTGAAACCGCAATCAAGGCCAACGGGGACTAACACTGGCCTCGCTCAGTGAGCACTGCTGGTCAGGATGGCTAGTACTTTGCATTGACAGCTCCTGCAGCTGGCGACATGGCAGCGTCCAAGGGCGGACACGCCATTCAAATGGTGGGCTGTCTGACATGTGGTTGCTGAAGTTCAGGCTACGGTTTGGCAAGGAAACGCAAGAATGCACACGTTTTGCGTGTTGTGTTCGTATGCCCTTGAAACTTCACAGTTTGTATCGTATCACAGCTGTGACAACCCTCACCTTATACGTAACCGTAGCTTCCTGAGCCTTCCACGCAGGCCCATAGTTTTTTCCCAACCCGCGCTACAGCCTCATCATCTGTTTGGAATGAAAGCCTTTCCTGGGGAACCCAAGTGTGCAGTGCGCCGCCGGCCAGCGTGACAGGCGGGGCGCGCCAGGACTGTGGCTGCAAGCGCACCGGCGGGAAGTTGTCGTGGATGGACCCAGACGCACACAGTGCGCTGCACTGCAAATGGAGGAAGGCGTTGGGGGCTCTATTCGCAGCCTCTATCCTGGTCATGGTTGCTGTGTGCGCTGCCGGTCCGCTTATTGATTCTCAGCAGGGGCTGTTGAGCGGGACTGGAGCTCGGGAGGTCCCACGGCCCCTGAGAACTGCGCATTCGTCTTCCCCAAGCTTGGGAAACCCTGCAGGACTCAGCGCTGGAACTTTCACCTTCACTGGAGACGTTGGGGCTCCCAGTCAAGGGAGAGAGGTGCTAACGCACAGCGCTGTTGACCTGCACCGTGTCATGCCGGCACCAAGGCCAGAGGCCGTGGACCATATATCTGGAATCAACAAACAGGATGCTTTGGTACTGAGCGCTGAAGACCGGCGCAGCCTTGTTGCTTTCTCCAGCGCCGCGCCTGGTATCTCGCCGTTCGATGCTCACTGGCCACAGTCCTTTGTGCGTGACAGCACGCTCCAATCAGGAGGCAGTCCCGTATTGCCCCTTCCTACGCCTTTGAAGTTTTCTGACATCCTACTCGTAAGTTGGTGGCCTGCACATATTCCCCGCGTGATGCATGTGGAACCGCAACCTACCTGTTGAAAGTAAAACGGCTGAAAAACCTGCAGGCACAATGCACCAATACGTCTGCCGTTGTATTCACCCAAACATCTTCACTGTGCACTCACGTCGTGCTGCAGGTCCTGCCGACCGCACTTGAGCGGCTGCACTTGGCGCATGCGCACCGAATGTGGACTCGACTCGGTGCGAGAACCGTATTCGTCCTGAGCGCGAATGAGACGATGCTCACAGCACTGAATGAATACGGTGAGCATGTGCAGGTTGCCATCTCGTGGATATGGTCTTGACAAGCTTTGCGCTGGCATGCAAGCGATGCTCAGCACCCTGACAACTGCTGTAAAACTTTGTTGACACAGGCAAAGCCTACAACGAAACTTATCTGCACTACCCAGACAACAGCCCAAAGCTAAGCCACACGGGGGGCGACGACCGCGCAGCGCTTGCACCTTTCCTCGCCCATATGGCTGTGCCAAAGGCGAGCTACAAGGTGCGTTGGAGGAGCTCGCGCCCATGTCCTCAAGATACGTCAGGACCTAGCAGTAAACACGACGCATGGTGCGTGCCCCCTGGTGCTGCACACTGACGGTTGGGCATGCCTGAGAGAAGAGTACCACTCATGGCCTTCCGTTTTGTGCATTTGCAGTGGATGCTGTACGGCGATGATGATACCCTCTTCAACATCAAGTAAGCCATCCTTGCACCACCGCGATGCGGTACTCACCATGCTGCCAGCTGGTCAGAGCTGCACAACGGGCTGCATGTGTGGCGCCTCTGGCGTGGGCCTCCAGCCTAAAACAGCTCCGCTGTACTATGCCATGTCTCATACGCGGCACCATACGCAAGCGCAGCGCACAGGCTTGTACATGGATGTGCAGCCGCATGCAGCAATCATCACTCTGTGCATTTGCTCACCTGCACGGCCTGCGCTTGCACCCGCGCATCAGGCTTGTCGAGCCAAGCCCCTCATCACTGCTGGTGTGCGCGGCAAGCTCTGGTGCCCGACCCTCAGCCATAAGCGCCGCTGCTGCTCATCGCCCCGTGTGCAGGGCGCTGCTGTACCACCTGTCAACGTTCAGTAGCAGCCTGCCGTACTGGATAACCGATCACACCATGATACGGGTGAGGGGTTAGCTGGTTGGTGCCAACGCCACGTGCACAGCAGAATGCGTGCATGCACAGAATGTGCGTTTATGTCAGCTGGGCGGGCGCTGATCTGGCGCTGGGATAGGTACGCCGCCGTGCAGTGCACGCTGGCTTGCGCAAGGTTGCGTGTGCGCAGCACGCTCCATGGCAAGGCAGCTTGCAGCTGCCACACATGAGGATGGTGGAGTCCTTACCGCTTTGCGAACAAGGGTTGCACTTCCTCCAAGGGGCAGGGGTGTGCCCTGGTACGTTGGTGACGCGCTGACCTGTGGTGGGTGTGGTGGTGCGACGCTCTACCAGACAGCACCTCGTCACCCACCACCACCATCACCACCACCTGCGCGCGCACATCACCGCCACGTACATGCACACTGCATGGCCCCCCGGGACTTCCCAACATCGTCGTCGCCTCCAAACGAAGCTGCACACGCCTGTGAGGACCGGCTGGATCACCTTGCTCCCTGCACACCATGTGTGGCTAGCCCGACGCGTGGGGCGCGTGTGTGTGCTACCATGTGCAGACGTGTAACGGTGACGGCACGCACTGCTGGCTCGCGTACCCCAAGTCCGCGCCGCTCACGCCGCGCTGCCTGCCCTGCCACTTCAAGCCGCCCTGGGCTGGTGAGCCCGGCGTGCTGCCAGGCAGCATCGCTGTCGCTTCCCCCCAACGCAACTCGTCAGCCGCCAACAGCATCAACATGAACGCCACCAACGCCCCTGCAAGTGGCGGCAATGGCAGTGGCACCCAGGGGGAAGGCGCGCAGGACGCACAAACAGGTACGAGGCAAGGGTGCTGCCAGGGCTGTGAGTTCAGCACTATACAACCTAGTTTTTGTTTCAAGCCCTCTCGTGGCAGTGTTGGTTTTCCCTGCTGCTTAGGTTGATTCACTTACTTTTCCTGGTCGCTGTCAGGGTTTTAAGGGGGGTGTTCGGTTGACATGCTCCTGATACGGCATAATATGTTGTTTGTTTGTGACATATGTTGTTTTGCATTGATGAGCTGATGCAAGCCAGCCACCCCTGCCGCAATCCCGTACAGCTGGTGTTGTGCCACCATCGCATGTGTGGGGAGGGCGGCGCAGCGCCTTGCCCTCACCGCTTCCTCCCCCCTTCAAGCGTGCCCTTCAAGTGCTGCCTGCAGTTTCACAACACAAGCTGTGGCAGTGCATTTGCACGGCCTGTAATGGCTCTCAATTGCTGCTGCTGCTGCTGGTTCCCGTACCCCTTCACTGGCCTGCTGCAGCCCGCCAGCGCGCCAGCCGTATGCTGCTGGGGCACAAGCCCAAGGGCAAGACCGCTACGTCGACAGCAGGAGGACCCACGGGGCCGAAGCCAACGCGCAAGCCCGTGCCGCCGGCCGCACCGCTGGTGGATGGCATCCCCGAGTGGTCCATGCCAATCGGCTGCCCTTGCATGCGCACCGCAGCCTGCCAGCAGGCCACCAAGTGAGTGATCAGAGGGTCACCATGTGGGCTCATAGCGAAGGGCAGCATGTACCATGTACCTGTGGCGGCATCATTAATCTGGAAGTTGACGCGGATGTTTACATGAGACACCGCTGCGGCGTCAGGGCTGCAGGCACACTCCACAACACCTTGCGGTGCTTGTTTCAGCGTTGCGATTGCAATGCGATGCCATACAGTAGACTGCGCATGCAACTTCCGAAGTATAGCTTCTCCTGCAGCTCCCCTCTTTATTTGCTTGAGCAATCATGAACTTGTATAGCAATACGTACACAAGCATGGACTGTGTCTGTTCATGCTGCAAGGTGCAAGACTGCAAGTAGAACATGCTATGTGGTAGGCCACCTGAATAGACAGAGATCTCCAGATCGGTTAATCAGTCATGTTACCAAGCGAACATGCTTGTGGTGGGCGCAGGGCATATGGGCCGCAGCTCAAGCAACGCGGCAAGTACGCGCGCATTCTGTGCAAGGGCAACGCGGCAGACGGCTTCCACTACGCTGTGTGAGTCAAGCAAGTAGCGAGCGGCGCTGGAACTGTCCATCTTGTTGGTCGCTGCGGACCGGGCTTTGGCCGTAAGGGCGTGTGACATACTTGCACTTTGAAGGACTGGACCTAAATGCTCGCCTTGCAATCCTCCTTCCCCTGCATGCTTGCCTCATCAGTCATAACTTTGGCTATTGGCTTAGGTGTTTGCTCGCTTCAACTTATGCACCAACCCTGCTGCGGTTGGGTGGTCATGCACCCATTCTGCTGGAGGTGTGAGCTGCACATGTTCCAATTATGCATGCTGGATGCATGCTTTGTGCGATGAACAGGTACCACACGTTTGGTGGGGCCGGCATGGCGTTCAGCCGGGCGGTGTTTGACTCGCTGCCCGGCATGCACAACGTCACGCGGCCACAGGCCCTGCTAGACAAGGTGAGGTCGTGGTGTGGGTGCACACGACGCCCTCGGCCCACTAGTGGACTGGTGGGGCGTGCGGCGGTGCTGCTGATGTGCTCTGTGAACTGCCTCTGCGGCATGCCGTGCATACCTATCCAGCAGCAGCAAGTTGTGGTGCTGCTGAGGGCGCTTGGACGACTGAAATGCTGTTGCAATGCTCCGCGCAAGAAACGGTGACACAGATGGCAGGGTCGAGAGGTCAGCTCTCCTTTCGCTGCTTATGTTGCCTTTGCGCTGCTGCTCCCTGGGCTGGTTTATATGCATGTGCGCCTGTGCGCAGATCCGGCGGTGGTCCGTCAAGCACACAGGCGACAGGCACATCGGCGGTGACGGCATCCTCACCGGCATCCTGGGCTCAGCGGGCATTGCGCCGACGGACCCGGGCGTGTACGCAGCGGTGTTCCGGGACATGCACAGGTACTCACTGCAGGCTGCAGTGCACCCCGCTCATGCAGCAGTACCGCGGCCGGCATTGCCCCATCCGGCAACCATGAAGTGTGAATTTGTGATGCATGCTGTCGACGACACCGCTATGGCGGCAACTGTCCCGGATGAACTCGCACATATGAGCCCATGCGGTGCTGCAGTCGCTACCATGTGCTACATGTGCTATCTGACCATCTCGCAATCCCCGGTCTGGCCACCCAGAGCACATTGCTTCCGCCTCACATGGCCACGGCGCGCATTGCAAATGCTGCTGTAGTGGTTCGTCAGGCACCTGCCTAATCACCTAGACGCTTCACCTCCCCATTCACCCAACCCCCCCGGCCACGCGCACACACCACCCACACCGCAGGCGCATCATGTCAGAGGAGCTTAACAAGATGCGCCCAGATGTACCCTACGCGTTTGGCTCAAGCAGCGGTTCGCCGGAGGCCTGGGCGGCGGCGGTGCTCAAGGGGCAGTGCAACGTCACCATCGCGGCACAAGAACTGGCCCATGAGCGGGCCAAGGCTGCCGCTGCTGCTGCAGCCAAAGCAAAATCCGCAGCGAATCAGAAGCGCGGAATGCGTGAGATGCAGCTGGCAGCAGCGGCCGCCCCAGCCGCTGCCGCTGCTGCAGCAGCTGAGCGCGACGGCGGAGGGCAGCCTGAGATGATTCGCGCTGCAGGTGGGGGACTCCAAGAAGTGACCGAGCTGTCCACGGGTGCAGCGACCGACCCGCAGGGGAGCAGCCGAACAGCTGCAGGCGCTGGTGTGGCAGCGGCAGGGGGTGATGCGGTGCCTGTGCGGGAGCGCATGTTGGCCATGGGCGTGGGAGAGGACATCCTGCTGCCCCAGCAGCTGCCGCCAGCTGATGAGTCATCTGATGCTGATGAGGACAGCAGTAGCACAGGCGATGACAGCGACGCAGAGCACGGCGGGCCGGGCGACGACGAGGCGCCCCGGGATCAAGAAGAGAGCGGCGTCCCGGAAGACAGCAACACATCACACGAGCAGCACGAGCACTCCGAGGAGGGCTACGGCACCGCTGTGGGTGATGGGGCTGCTGGTGAGGAGAGTGAGGAGGCGGAGGGGGAGGCGGCGGAGCCGTGGGAGCCTCCGCGCCCCAGCCGCGCCGACCGCGCGCGCACCAAGGCGCGGCTGAAGCAGGCGGACGCTGCGGTGCACGCGCTGCTGGCGGCGGAGGCGGAGGCGGCGCGGCGCGCGCCTGAGGAGCTGCGGGCCTGGATGGCTGACCGCCAGGAGGTGAGCGGCACGACGCCTTACTGTACCTCCCTGCGCACACATGCAGAGAGCAGGGCAGGCGGTGTGACAGGTGGCCCTAACTGCTGCCTGGTCCCCAACTGGCGAAGGCACATGGGCCTTTCAGCCAACGCGCTCCTGCTGTGACAATCAGTTGGCATGACATGGTGGGTTTCTGAGGTGTGGCCAGGGTGGATTGGATCAAGCAAGGCCCTCCGCCTGCACAGCATACAGCGTAGCCATTTCGTAAGCGTTTTTCCAGGCATGTCATGGATTCATGGATCACAGCTGGTCTGCCACTTGTAAGCGCGCATGCGCCCGGGTGCGTGTGGTGGCATGGCACGCACCGCTGCTGCTGCAGGTGCTGCGGCAGTACGCGCCCAAGCTCAAGGTCGTGCACACGCGCGCCACGGACGTCATCAACGCGCGCCCCGCGCCGCCCTCCCACCTGGCCTGCCTGGAGGGCCTCACACGCACCTCCCTCTCGGCACACTACTCGGCGCGCAACACAGGGTGGTGGGGCCGGGACCCCGATAAGGCGCTGGGCCACGGCCTGGGCCTCACCGCGGCGGCGCTGCACATCTCGCGCGCGTACGCGCTGCTCCTACAGGCGTGGGAGATAGTGGAGGAGGAGGCGGCGCGGCTGGACCTCCGCCACCTCAGGTTCTGAGGGAGGCTCGTGGTGCAGGGCGCTCGTGCGGGGCGGTAACGCGGTGGGGGCGCGCGATGGCGGGCTCCATGAATCATCGTGCATAACTCTGCCCAGTTAGAGATCCTGTTCCTATGCGTGCGCTTCTGCCCTGTGGACCAGAGGTGAGGGTTCTGGCGTGCGTGTGGCACTACTGTGTGCTTCCATGACGGACTGTGTATGTATCAATGCACGGATTGCAGCGGTTGCTGCCGCAGCACCGTTATAAACTGAACATCAATCCGCATGATTCCATGATAATGATTCTGCCCGCCTCCTCACTGTGCGGTGATTTGGCTGTTGCCCTGCGAAAGCGTGACTGAGTGGGGCTGCAGGAACCTGGCATGCAGGGCTGATGCAACGACACATAACGACATAACGAATGCCAAGCGAATCTACAGCTCGTGACTGCACACCCTGTCCAGGGGAGAATCGCCCGGACTTACATTCATCATTGCTTGAAGAGCTGAGTGCATCGCTACCATATGCATTCCGTGCGATTCCTACTGTTTATTTTGCGCCCTTAGGCATCATTGATTCAATTCGAATGCGACAGGAGCACGCATTAGCAACGGCGTGTTGCGGTACGGTGATGTCGGGGGTTGCTGAATGGCTGACAGGGAGGGGCTGAGGGCCATGCCACACCTGACACCTCTCACCGACGGATTGCTGCGCTTGATTGCTTTGGGGCACTGCACGCGTTGCTCTGCCAATCTCGACAATGGTCCGGCCGGCTGGCGAAGGCAGTGCACCGCCCTGCCATCTTCCGCCAGCATTATGGGGTGCCATGTAGCCATCACTACAGCAGCAGCAGCAGCAGCAGCAGCAGCAGTCGAAATGCTTGAGCGTGGGCTAGGCATGGGTAGGCAGGTTCTTAGCTTGGTTGGCCAGCACGGGTGGGCGTTTCGTGTTTTAGGAATCACAGCGTCGCTCGTGCACTGCGTGACACCCACTGCTTCAACTCACACGCCACTGCCACCCGCCGCATGCAGGGACGCACTGTGCACATGTTAGGTTTGGCCTTTGATTGACCGTTACCGTGTAATTGATTCGACCACAAGCCTATGCTCCGATGTGGCAGAGGGTTGCCGCCTCGGGTTTGTGCATCATACCAATGCACTCTTCACCCAGCAGCCTGGACACAGTCATTTGCTCCCTCGCCAAGGCTCGCTTGGCTGTTGTGTAGGCGCTGGCAATACGGTAATAGCTTCTTGCTACCTCCTGTTGTGCACGTGCGGAAAGCGGCGGTGCTGCCTGATGGCACACGCTGCCCTGCCCTGCCCTGCCCCTGAACTGGAACTCAGGTGGTATTCTTCCAAGCTGTGATGCAGCAATACGTAATGAACTGATGATGTCACAGCATGGGCAGTTGGTAAGTTGGGCAATGTCGCACATCAGCGCTCCCACATCAGCATGGCATACAATCAGCATTGCAATTCAAAAAGCAGTTTGCAGTTCTGTTACGTTATGCCCAACATACACGATGCCCAACATTTTCACCGACCGACACTGAGACGCCATGTGGGCTGCGTCTCTTGGGGCCTGGTGCTTAGCCTGCCCCTAGGGCAGCAACCTTGACAGCCCAGCCGTAGCGCTGGCGCAGGTGGATGAGCGGCCGGGGCTGTAGACAGCAAGGGCTACTATGCACTCTGCCAGTTCTATTGCTGCCAGCGCTCCTGCTGTTCACCTTTGGCGGTGCGTGGCTCTACACCTCAACAGCGCGTGCCCTCGTCAGTGATTCCAGATGGACGTGGACGAACAGCCCCAGCAACCCTGTGGCCGCTTTCGGCGGCAGGCAGGCACATCAGGGGAAGAAGCAAACCTCTCTTGCCGTGGTGTCATCTCATCTGGCAAAGTTCCGCACCTTACAGGCTTCTGCAGCGTCAACAATTGACGCAGCAAACCTGCAGCTGGGTGTCAGCAGGACCGGAGAGCTGCAAGAAGCAGACGGAAAGCATGGGAGACAAAATACGAGAGACTCACGTGTAAGTGCCTACGGAGTTTCAATCCACAGCAGGTTGTTTGGGGTTGACCGGCGCAGCACGATTGCGCTTCACCCAGCGGCACCTGGCACAGGGCTGGCACGCAATTGGCCTCCGGTGCAGCGGGACAGGACCACCGCAGGTGGCGGTGCACCTCTCCTGCCTCTTCCTAGGCCTCTGGACCCCGCTGATTTCCTGCTGGTGGGTGGCAAGATGGCTTGGTTGGTAATGTTCACCCTTCACACGCGTGGGTGACAAAAGTATTTGGTCAAACCACCACGTTAGGTTTCTGTGAATCAACAGGGTATGCTTTTCGACTCCTGGTTTCCAGGTTGTGCCTACAGAACTTGAGCGGCTGCAGCTTGCATATGCTCACCGAGCCTGGACCAGTCGCTATGGCGTTCGCACCGTGTATGTGCTGAGTGCGGACCAAGCGGAGCTGGATGCCCTGAACGCGTGCGGTGAGTGTTCACACGGCAAGTTCTCACAGGGCAAGATGCTGATTCAACCTCAGTAGCTCTTTGCTGCAGTGAATTGCAGCATGAAGTGCGTGCCAGACGCTGGCAGCCTGTGGTCAACCTGCTGACCCCAGTCCACACGGTTTTGCAATGGACTGCCGATCGAACAGGCAAGCTCCACAATGAGTTGTACGTGCACTGGAATGATAACGACCCAAAGACGTCGCACACAAGCGGAGACGACCGCGCAGCGCTTGCGCCCTTCCTGGCACACACCGCCGTGCCTCGCGGGAGCTACAAGGTGCAGGGGGGGGAGGGCATGTTGCAAAGCACGTGAGCATGAGTCTGCGGCATGTATAGGTCATAGATCATAGAGCTGCTTGCTGGAGCTGCATGCCATTCCGCATCATGGGGATGACCGTGTAACCGTAGCATGCACAATGATTTGCTATTGTGCATCAAGCCCGATGTGATTTGCATGCAGAAACCGTACCTGCCCCTGGCGCCCCATGTTAAAGCAAAGTGACTGCACCGGACGCACAGCGAAAATGTGGCTTATCCCCAGCAGCATCCTGTCCCCGCTTGCGTACAGCCAGGCTTGGATGCGCATGTGTTTGTTGTGTGGAGCTGGTGCCTGACTCAGTGCTTTGATTGCTGAACTCTGTGCTGCCTAGTGGATGCTGTATGGGGACGACGACACTCTCTTCAACATCAAGTAAGGTGGCATTTGACAAGACGCCGCGACCTCATATCACACTCAGGACCCGCTCCACAGAACCACAGCATGTGCCAGCACGTTCTTCGGTGGCCCGTCATCCAGCATGCACATATTTTGCTTGGGGTCTGCTGTTTGCATCCATTTGGCACATCGCAGACTGTATGTGCAGCTGTCCGCATCATGCGCTGTGGTGTACATAAGAATACATTACGCTCTGTGGCTGTCTGAATAGCTGTGTCTGCGTCGGTGTTGCCGGGCAGCAACTCTAGGGTGGTTCCCATTGCCAGCACGTCGTGCGTAGCTGCATTCATGCAAACGCGCGCTTGAGCCCTCTGGCTGTGCCTAGACTGCCCTAAACTCCTTCAATGGTGTGGTTGCTGGCTGCAGTGCGTTTTCGTACCTGCTTGCCGCATACGATGACCGTCAGCCTTATTGGATTACCGATCACGCCATGATTCGGGTGGGTACGCTAGCTTGTGCTGGCGTGGCTACATGGAGATCAGTGCAGTGCAATGGCATGTTATCGCAAGGCGTAGCTCGACAATGAAGTGTCGGCGTGCCTTTGAGCCGGCACATTGCATGAACAGAGGCCTGAAACAGTTGTGCCTGAAACGGTTATGTGTGTCAGAGTATGCCCCCTCACAACTGTCCGTCCTTGTGTCAGACGTTGGACGCTATATGTCGCCCTATAGATGGCTCAACCTGGCCCTGCCTTGGAGTATTGCTGCCTTTGTGATGCCGTGCCTGTTGCAGACCTGCAACCACAACGGCAGTGAATGCTGGCTGTCCTACCCGCGCCCCGCACCCTTGACGCCGCGCTGCCTGCCCTGCCACTTCACCCCCCCCTGGCGCACAACCCAAAGCCGCAACATGACTCATGCTGCGGCGGACAATCATAATGGCAACGAACGTAATGACATTGAGGATGAAGGCGCTGCGAATGATTACCGCACTGGCAGCGGTGGTGGCAGTGGCAGCGGTGGGGACAATCTCAGCAACCATGAAGCTGCTGCTGCTGCTGCGTCCAGCGCCACGGAGGCGGCTGAGACGGGAGCTGCCGACGGCAAAGCCAGCACACCAGCGCACGCCAGCAGTAACGCTGGCGGCAGTGGTGGCGACAGTGAGGCGAGTGAGCGCTCGGCAGCACCGCCGCCGGGTTCCACTCAGCAGCCAACGGCAAGCCCTGACGGATCCCGCCTTGCTGCCAGACATGATGCGCGGCAGCGTGCGTTGGGCCTGTCAGGCGTGAAGATGACCAAGAGCCTCTGGAAGGGGTTTTCAGCTGCCGCCAAACCGATTAACCCCAACGCACCGCCGCCCGCCCTTTCACCCACGCCGCCGCCAGCGGAAGCAGTGAGGCCGCCAGCACCCGAGACAACACCAGTACCTGCGTCCTTCACTTCCCTCACCCTACGGTTGCTTGCTTCTGAAACATCAGGCGCAGCCGAAAACAGCGATAGCATGGTGGATCTTGAACCCGATGCATCAGCCATGGAAGCAGGGAGTGCAGGCGGGGAGGGTGACGCTGATCACAACCGTGAATCGCCTGATAGGGAGGAAGAGCGGCAGAACGATATTACCCAGGCAGCAGCAGCAGCGGGGGCAGCAGCAGAAGGGGCAGCAGCGGGGGGAGGCACGGCGGAAGCAGGAGCAGCCGGGCCAGCAGCAGCAGCAGGCGCAGGGGAAGGGATGGTGGAGGTGGAAGGAGCAGCAGGAGCAGCTGCTGCCGCAGGGGGTGCTTATCCTGGCTGGCATGTGCCTGCGGGTTGCCCCTGCACACGCGAGCTGGCCTGCCATGAGGCAATCAGGTATGCTGTATGCATGCAGCCATACGCCGATGCACATGTCAATGCATGATGCCCACATCAGGGCCTACCATACTGCCTGCTGCTTGTCAACTGACACCTGCAGCCCCTCAAAGACAGTTCCACCCAGCGGTTGTGTGCAGCACCGGCGAAACGTTTGTTGCCCTGTGCCGACCCATGCAGTGGCTAGTCAGCATGCTGGCACATGGGTGGCAGTGGGAGGATGGCACACAGGTGGCACACGAGGGGCTGTGGCAGGATATTGATTGTGTGGCTGCGTTGTCATTGTATGCTGACATGCTGCTGATGTCTGGTGCCCCTGCTGTGCCTTGTCCCCTCCCTTCCCTTGCCTCCCTTCCCCTCGCCTCGCCTCCGCAGTGCGTACAGGGCTGATGAATTGGAGACACGCGGCAAGCCCCTGCACTCGCTCTGCACTTACAGCGCAGCGGATGGCTTCCACAATGCCCAGTGAGAGCGCTCACCCCTGATCTGCAATGTGTGCATGCAGCCGTGTCGTAACAGCGGTTGCGGCACTGGTACATGCACGACCTCTTGCATGCACAAGCACCTGCAGTGATCCATCCCCTCGCCTGTTTGACTGTTTCCTGGGTGACACCCTGACCATGCTCGAGCCTGGATAGTGTTGGCAACTGGCATCATATGACTATGCAAGGGGCTGGGCAGTGTTGGCAACAAACCCCTCGCCCCCGCTTTGCCCATGCCATGCTTCATTCCACCATCCACACATGCATGCCCACTGAGTGCGTTTCATCCGGGGGTGCGGGAGGGAGCCAGAGGGTGAGGGAGGGAGAGAGCAGGGGACGCACTGTCGGTTCCCACCTTGGCGTGCGAGCACATGCTGAGGAGCTCATGGGTACTGGTATGCATCAGTACATGGAGCTTAGAAAAGCCGTGACCTCACAATCCGTGCACCAGCGGCAGGCAATGAGGAACGCGTTTCTGCCATGATGTCATGGCATGCTGGACAGCATCATTGTTGGCTGGGTCAGAGCTCGCGTGTTGCAGGCACATGCAGAATGCCTGTCTGGCTGAGCTGTGCTGGTTGTGGCGGCTCGGCATGCTGGATGAAACATTGACGCACCGGCCTTGCACACGCTGGGCCCCCCCGCCCCTCTGCCTTTGCAGGCACCACGTGTTTGGCGGCGCTGGCATGGTCTTCAGCCGCGCAGTGTTTGAGCGCGTGCCGGGCCTGCAAAGCGCCGTGCTGCCGTACGCTGCACTGCGCAAGGTGACTGGAGCCAAGCCCGCATGCCCAGCACTGTGCACTGCAACGATGCTCTGTGACTGAAATTTCCGCCTTTGCATGCTTCACACACATACTATTGGCGGAGCGCAAGCTCTGCCTGGCCTGCATGTATGTGCTTCCATCACAATCGCTCATCGCTGACTGATCATGCCCCCATGCGGGGTTACCGGTAACTGGATGTCGCCCCAGGTGCGGCTGTGGAAGGCCACACGGCTGGATAAGAACATCGGCGGTGACGGCATCCTCACGGGCATCTTGGGCATGGCGGGACTGGCGCCAACGGACCCCGGCATGTACGCAGCGACACTGAGAGACATCCACAGGTGAGAGGCGTGTGTGCTTGTGTGGTGTAAATGAGTGTTATGCAACACAGTGCGCATGCGATAACCGGATAAGGGTTTTCATTGCAGGGGCACGAAGTGGGTTTGTATATGGCATACCGTGTCGACACACGACCTGCGAGCTGCTGCTCTTACGCGTGTAGACGCATTTGCCCCTCAAAGCGTGATGGGTCACGCTAGATCTCTCATCCTAGTGAACGGATCTCTTGTGCTTGCATCTGGGTGTCCAGGTGCTAGTGGGGTATGTCGTATGCGGCCTAAACAGACATGCGCAATGCCTGATGTACAGGCGCGTCGTCAGCGACCTGCTCAGCACTCCTCGCCCGGCAGTGCCCTACGCGTTTGGCTCTAGTGCTGGTGCGCCGGAGGCCTGGGCGGCGGCGGTGCTCAAGGGGCAGTGCAGCGTGGCGGCCGCGATGGAGGAGCTGCAGCATGAGACCCTGAAGCATCAGCTGCAGCAGGGGCAACAGCGGGAGCCCGGCTTACACAAAGACGATGGGGGCAAGGGAGGGCCGCAACCATTGACCAGGGACGGCGGCGATGGCAGTGTACCGCGCCATCGATCAGTACTGCAGGAGTACAGTGATGCTAGCGAGCGTGGGGCCGCAGTAGCGCGCGGCGCGCCTGCTGGCGACGAGGCGCTCAGGCGGGAGAGGCGGCAACGGCGCAAGCAGCAGCGCCGGGCGGCAGCTGCCCAGGGCGGCAGGCGGCAGCGGCGGCAGCAGCAGCCGTGGACGTGGCAAGGCGCGGACGCGGCTTCGTTGTCTGGCAAGGAACGGTTGGAGGTCGCCATGGCGGATGCGCTGCATGTGGCACGCCGTGCAATCGCAATGGGCGGATGCGGCCGACTGGGCGCAGCTGGCGCTGCTGACGTTGCTGGTAGCGCAGCCCTCTCAGCAGCTGCAGGACATGGGGAAAGCACCAGCGGTGCAGGTGCAGCAACCCCTGTCTTGCCGGCCCGTCTTGAGGAGGTTTTCACCAACAAATCGCAGGTGGGTTGCTGCTGGCATCCGCGCCATGCTGCGGCGCATTTGTGCCAATCCATTCCATTTCACACTACATGCAGTAACATCACCTTGATAGCCTTTATGCTCGCCCTTGCGTTGCGCTGGAGCTGCTCTTCTTGCATGCGGTGCCTGCTCTGCCGCTTTCCTGCCCTTGCACAAGACGTGCTGCTGCCTCGCTAGGTGAAACCCTCGCCAGCTGTACAGCATGACTCAGCTCAAACCCATGCTCCCTTAGCCCCCGCCGGCTTAGTGCATTGCGCGAGCACACACAGTGTTTAGTAGGAGTTGGTGGTACGTACAAGCTCATTTGGGTGTGACGCGTCCTCATGCCCCCCCCTGCGCCCCCCTGTGCCTTGTGCGCTGCAGGCCCTGGAGGCATACAGGGAGTTCCTGGATGATGCCAACAACCAAGTGCAGCGCGTGCTCGTTGACCTGCCGCCTCCCCCCTCCCCGCTGGTGTGCCTGGAGGGGCTGGCACGCACCGCGCTGACGGCACACTACTCGGCGCGCAACAGGGCGCGCTGGGGGACCGATCCCGACGAAGGCTTGGGCAGGGGCCTGGGTGTGACCGCTGCTGCGCAGCACGTTGCGTGGTCGTATGCGCTGCTGCTTCAGGCCTGGGAGGTGGTGGAGGACGAGTCGCTGCACCTGCGCCGGTAGCGCTGGCATGCCCAACCATAGTGGTTTTGACAGGCACTTAAAGTGCTTACGGTGAAACTGTCCCTGAACCCCGCCAAGTGTTGGAATGTGGCTGCAGAAGTGAAGCTCAGAAGTGCACTTGAATCGTAACTTGAATCTCAACTTGTCAATTGAACACCTGTGTGCTGCATACCCTGGGCCCTGCTGCCTTGGGCCGCACCAGCGTTGCTCCAAGTGCTGGTGCAACAGACACGACTGAACGAAGGAATGTGTGCCCAACACGCTGATTCCGCTTGCATGACACCATCATAGTCCTTGCATGGCCGGTGCCCTCCGCTGCTTTCGCGTATACCCAGAGACTTATATGGACGCGCTCTTCATATTTTTTGTGTCTATCTCTACGCGCAGTCTACTGCAGTCCTCCTGTCGTTGTTATATGGGCGTTTGCGGTTTCGTACTGCAGTTTTGCCGCGTGACTTGTATCTTGGACTAGACGTATCCCCACACAGCTTCAAGCCATCGTCTTCATTCATGAGCCCTGTGGTGATCCTAAGGCACATACACCGTACCAGTCCTTCACTTATGAGTTTCCTGCTCTGCGTAGGCTCTGTTGCTTGCACGCTGGACGTATAATTAACCACGGTCGATGTGCGGACTGCTGAGATGCCTGTGGCTTTCTCTACGCGGGTGTTGAGCTGCTTTATGAGTCGGTGCCTGTGGGCCTTGGCTTGGGGCTGACAGTTATGCAAGCAGCTGAGAAACTCCGGCACGCCATTCTCCTGTTGGCTTTCCTTGGGACCGCTGGGCTGCTAATTTCACGTATAGACTACCTCGTAGAATCTCAACGTTTGGCTTCTTTGGGTCACAGCAAGGTGCAACTTCCTTTCGACAACACCGAGGAGGGCAGCAGATACGGTGTGGGGGGTCGACATCAGGACAACTCGCACCGCAAAGAGAATCCTACAGCTCCATACAAAGGTCATGGACCAGCACAGGAGCGCATGCTTGTCAGTGCAGACAAGCTGTCAGCACCAGCACCAGGCGTTCACCTCGGACAGAAGTGGCCAGCGCCCCAACCCGACACGTCCGCCGACGCAGGTGGACCGCCCGTGCTTCCATTGAACAGACAACTGTTATTGTCAGACTTCCTACTGGTCATTCCTACACAGCTGCACCGGCTGCACCTGGCCCACGCTCAGCGGGTTTGGACACGGCTTGGCGCTCAGACGGTCTTTGTCCTGAAGGCAAACCAAACACACCTAGACGCGTTAAACGAACATGGTGGGTTTAGTACGTCCTGTTCAACATCAAGTGAAAGCCTTAAAGGATTGTCGGCGTCGTAGCGTGTGGACCGTTGTGTTCATGCTTTTTCAACTGTACACTTGAGCAAGTTACGCCATCCCTTCCACCCTCAATACTGCCGTTTTCAGGCCAGCAGTTCAATGAGTTTTATGTCAACTTCCGTGACAATAACCCGAAGAAGTCTCACACTCCCGGGGACGATCGGGCGGCGATGGCGCCATTTCTTGCACAAGCCATCGTCCCTCAAGGAAGCTACAAGGTGAGTTTTCACACTGCAAGAAAGGCTTTTGCAGTACGAAGAAATTGTTTGCCTTCTTACGTTGCTGCTCAACCGCTGCTGCTAACTTCCGCTTGCTTGGGGTCACCCCTTCCGTTCCGTCTGTTTCCAGTGGATGTTGTACGGCGACGATGACACACTTTTCAACATCAGGTAAGACCATGGCTTGTCCCAAGCTGTCTCCAGTACAGGGTCCCCTGACCAGTCCTCATGTTGCAACCACGTCCCGACCACGTCATAGCAGACTCGACATTCCCCTTTGCTTGCACAACTGGCAGGGCCTTCGCTCACCTCCTGGCTGGCTTTGACCATACCCTGCCCTACTGGATTACAGACAACCTCGCCATGCGGGTGAGCTTGCACTGCACAAGATGGGCAAGCGTGCACCAAAGCAACACCTGCCTGACACCCCCAGGCCATACAACACCCAGCACCAGACTAGGCCCATGCGCAAGCATGCAATGGAACCTATCGGACCAGCGACACAGTTGATTGCCTGGCTTCGCCATCCTCAAGTACTGCTGAATATGCATGAGTGCCATATGCACATGTGTACGTACGAACAGACGCGTTGCTGTCAAGAGTTGCTGTGTGTACATGGTGTGCATGCAGGCGTGCGACAAGCCCGGCACCCGCTGCTGGGCATCGTTCCCCGAGGCCGCCCCAATCACGCCGCGCTGCCTGCCCTGCCACTTCAAGCCGCCCTGGGCGCACCATGCGCAGCATCAGGACCATGCTCAGCAGCACACAGGCAACACCAGCTCAGCAGTACACCCAACAGGCTTGACAGGCTTGGAAGGTGTGGCCGGGCTGCTCCTCTCATTCATTGCACCTACCGCCTGTACCGACACGTGCCTCGTATGTACTGGGTGGTCCAGCTGCTAACGCCAATTGATTGTGCCTCAGCGCTGCATGCAGGGAGGCACACCCCCTCGCATGCATGTGCACAGCAGCATCCCCGCATCGCAAGCGCCTGCCCTTCACCTTCACCCTGGTGCGAGGCAGCTTGATGGCCAGGAGATAAAGTGGCACACGCCCGGCTGCTGGGGCTGTGCTAAGCACGTGTCCGCACGCAGGCGCGTGTATGCTTGAACATGCACATGTCCCCAGCATGCGTCCCGGTGGTGGGGGTTGCCGGCCTGTGAACGTGTTGCGTTGGGTTGGTCGCTGCTCTGCCGCAGGCCTCCTCAACGTCACGGATGCCGTCCGCAAGGCGTATGAACACGCGATCACGCCGCTGCAAGACGCAGCAGCAGCAGCAGCAGGCCACCCCTCCAATCCCGCGCCACGGTTACACGGCCAGGAGCCGCAGAGCCGGCACCACCAGCAGCAGCATGAGCAACAGGAGGACCCAACTGATACCGGCGAGCAAGGCAGTGCAGATGATAGCGGTGAGGAGGGAGATACTGCACAACGGGAGCAGCAGCCGCAACCACGGCGGCGGCGACGACTGAGTGGGCTGTTGAGCGGCCCTAGTGATGTTGCTGGTACTGCTGCTGCCCGCCTCAGCGCCAGTATTAGGCGGTTGGCGGCATCAAGCAGTGCAGAGCCGCAGGGGCATGTGACGGCTGCTTCTTCGGACCAGCCATCAGCGCCATCGCCATCACCCACACCGGCACCATCACCGGCGGAGGCCTCCTGGGATATGCCGGCCGGATGCCCCTGCACATGGCGCCAGGCTTGCACATACGCCCAGGAGTAGGTCGGGGACAGCCCTGTTACCCTGTCCTTTGTGCATTGGGTGGCTCTCCTGTGCACTGGAACTGTCCATTCTCGTGAGCATGCACTGTTTGTTGACCACGCTGTTTTGGGGTTGCATCGTGGTCGGCTGGCCGTCACACCTACTGGGACATAATACTAATGGCATCAACAGGCACATCAGCACCGGGTTGTTCCTCATGCGTGACCCCCATGTCTCTAAAGCAGCAGCACAGCGTTGCATTGTCAGTGGCTGCCTGAATGACTCTGACCTGTTTCCGCTGCCTTGTCCTTGTTGTGCGTGCTTGGCGCCTGGCAGTGCGTTCGGCAGCCAGCTGGGCAAGCGCGGCTCGCCCATGAAGTCGCTCTGCAAGGCCGGCCGCGAAGCGCACGGCTACCACCACTCACTGTGAGCGCTGCAATCACATACGGTATGCTGGCTCGCACTGCTGCAGTACTGGCCGTACTCTTGTACTACAATACCGGCAGCGTCTTGAAGGCGTGCTGACAGCATACTGATGGGTAGCACATCGGTTTCGGCCTGCGGCGGTCACCCAATTGCATTCTGGCAGAAACTTCAGGGCCACACAGCCTTGCTGACACCGCCGTACGAGGGCAATGCGCAGGCGGTGGTGTCACGAGCGCGCTCAGCGGTCAGAGCCCATTCTGCGAAAACGGCATCAGCTGCCTTCTGTGCGCGTTAGTCTCACTGCGTCAACGTTGCGATAACGAACTCAACCTGCACGGCTGTCGGCGGCATGATGCTTGCGTTCAAATCTGCTGCGTGTCTAACAGGCACTTTGCCTTTGGCGGCGCGGGCATGGTGTTCAGCGCGGGTCTTTTTGAGCGCCTGCCGGGCCTCAACGACCCCGTCACAGCCTTTGCGGCGCTACGCAAGGTGCGCGCACATGCCCCTGGCGCCACAGTGGCTGAGCCACTGCAGCCAAGCAGTGATTGTGTGATGGTGCAATCTCTCAGATGGCGCAGCAGGATGCACCGAGCGGCACCGTTGCTGAGTGGTACAGTGCACCGCTGCATCCTGCGTTGTATGGCACGGTAATGCACAGCCAAGGAACAAGGGATATGGACCAGGGGTTATGTGAATCCAGGCAGATTTGGCTTAGAACCAAGTCATTCTCTGCCAGGGTGATTTGCTGCCCAAGCTTAGCAGCGGTGGCCTCACCGCCGCGCTGCCTGCATACTTTCCACGGGTGGTAGTGAGGTTTGTGTGTTACCATTGCGTCTTGCGAGCACAGGTGCGCTCAGGCCTTGGCAGCACCATGGATGCCTTCATCGGCGGCGACGGCATCCTCACAGGCATGCTGACCATGGCGGGGCTGGCGCCCACAGACCCCGGCATGTATGCCGCCGCATACCGCCAGCTGCACAACCGCATTGTGGCCGGCAAGCAGAACGTGCAGTTCAGGCCCAAGGTGCCCTATGCGTTTGGCTCGAGCAGCGGTGCGCCGGAGGCCTGGGCGGCAGCGGTGCTCAAGGGGCAGTGCAGCGTGGCGGCCGCGATGGAGGAGCTGCGGGACCAGCGGCAGCAGCCCCTAGCGCAGGGGCAACAGCACGCACAGCAGGAGGCACAGAGCACAGAGGCTGCCTCACAGGACTTCGGTGGGGAGCCTGACAGTGCTGACTCTCAGGAAGCAAGTGACGACGCTGTTGACCTAGGCGAGGGCCAGCCGCATACACCTCTGCACCCTGACGACACTAACGGGTTTGATGACAACGACGGCGACGAGCTACACGATACGCATGGCAGTGCTGCCGGCAGCGAGGGGCATCACCACCCGCACCACAGCCGCCCACACCACACGCATGCTGATGGCGGCAGCGCTGTGGAGGAGGCGTTGGGTAGCGGCGGGCGGTTCCCGCTGCACCAGCGACACGCGGAACGCAGTGTATTGCAGCGCGCCTTGTCGTACCTCCTGCCGGCGATGATGGTGAGCGGCAAGGAGCAGCATGCAGGAGCAGGCGATGGAGCTGAGAAGGTCCGTGGCATAATCCCTGCGGTGGACAATCACCCAACCAGCTCCTTGTCAGTGGACAACACAAGAAGGCTTGAGCATGGTGGCGCGCAGAGGCGGCAGGCTCGCGGGACGCGCTCTACGGAAAGCGGCAAGCTGCTCTCGCCGGAGACAGTGGAGCCGGCCACAGCTGCCGCTGCGGCTGAAGCAGCGGCTGCACTGCAGGCGGGGCTTGAGCGTGCGCACGCTGAGGCCGGCGCGGCCATGCGCGCGGAGGAGCGGGACGTGCCGCCCTTCCTCACGCAGCACTACAGCGACATGGCGGCGGTACGTACCGCACACCTGTGCAGCGAAGCGGTCTGTGCTGTGTCATCACCTGTAAGATGTGATGATGTTTGTGGCTACCGGTACCCTCTTGAGACCACATCCTGTAATGCGTACGGCATGTCCATAAAGCAGCAAAGCAGGATTGCACTCTCATGTGGATGCATGTGCTACGGTCCTCCGTTCGTAATCGCAACCACCACCCAGCCGCCACCCCTGCCTTCCTGACTCCCATTTTGACATGGATGCACACATTGTCTGATTGTCACACGCGCTTAGGCGGAGGCCAAGTTCGCCGACCGAATACAAGCCATCCACAACCGCACGCGGGACACTCTGCTGGCGCTGCCGCCCCCAAAATCCGCCCTCACGTGCCTGGAGGGGCTGGCCCGCACCGCGCTGACGGCGCACTATGCGGCGCGGTCCTCAGGGCGCTGGGGCGCTGACCCGCATGACCCGGCCGGCAAGGGGCTGAGCCTCATCACCGCGGCGCAGCACATCGCCAGCGTGTCAGCGATGCTGCTGCATGCATGGGAGCGGATCGAGCAAGAGCTTGACCTGCACAGCTCACCAGCACCAGTAACAAACAGGTAGCAGCTGGGTTTGATGTTGGTTTGATGTGTTGTGTATAAATGTGTCAATTCATGAAACGGACTGGAACCATTACAGCAGGCAGTTAGCAGGTATACATGGACGATGCACAACCCTGACGTGCAACAATCGCACATAAGCTCTTCTGTTCAGGTATACCAGCGGGAGGTTTCCTTGGTCAGCCCCCAAGGCGATGAGGGTCATCCATCCGATTGCTGCCTCATTGCAGTGACAGGCAGGTGCCTGCATGCACAACCAGTCCATAAATGGTGCTGCTCGCTACTCAGCTGGCGCACTCCCTCCCATTCATCGCATTCGTCACCTCTCACCTCATGATGCAGTCGCTCGCCCGTGCTGCTGACTGAAGAGAGTGTTTTGCCTCGCTATGCACTTCTGCATGACTGGCCTGGATGGCGTACCGCTATGCCTGGGCTTGGCAAGTAGTCGCACCCATCATCACCCATCAGCTATCACAAGCGTTCATCGACGAGTTGGCTTCAGCGAGACATTTGAACACTGCGGCATACTCTATATGGATGCCGTTGCTTGGTACGGAATTACTTGCAACTCCCTACACTTGACCAAACACCCCATTCATTTCTCGTCTTTGGTCGATCCGTGCGGGGATACTGTATGCTGGGCAGCACCTGCGTACCGTGCTTGGCCAGGTGTTTGGCGCATGTGAGCGACCAACAGTGGCATGGTTGTGGATTCGATTGTGCACGCGGAGGCTTGCCCTTGTTCGGCGCTCACTATCTGCCGTATGCATGCAAGCACTGGGGGTGCCCCTAATGCCCTCCTGTGAATCAGTCGCATCAGTCCTTGTGAGATGATTGACACCATCGCCCGCGCAGTGATGCAGGGGTTGCACGTAGGACCATCAAGGACACTGTAATAAGCGCTGCTGTTACGACAGTCCCAATGCCATGGAACTTTCAAGCCTGTAACGGCAATGCAGGGCGCTTGGGTGTGTCAGGCAGGTGCAAGCCACGGGGCATGAGCTTGCCATTCATAACAACACAGATGTTGCCAACAGATGGCTACTCCGTGTGTCCATGCTGCCTCCTGCACCACCTTACAAAGGTGGCCTAAACCAAGCTGGCACATGCCGAACACAATGACGCGGTCATCCTGTTGGTGCCGCACCATGCAGCCTGATGCGCCTGATGTCACAGCGGGTGGGTTGCGACGTGCTCACATCGGCTCCTGCACGCAGGTGCAAGCGCATGCAGCTGGCAGTCAGGCATGCTGTCAACCGAGGTATAAGCCAAGGCATACATGCACAGCACAGTTGTCGTTGTGAATCAACTGTGTGGGCCCCTGTGCTCATCCTGCTCTGCTTGTGATCGAGTGCATGCTGTCCACATCATAAACTGCACACGCCGATAAACCAACACCGTAGCTTGCAGTTGCATTCAGCAGCTGACCTGCATATGTCCAGCTGTGGTGAAGGCACGTGTTTTACCTACGCACCGTTCTTTGTGCACCACGCTTTGCGCACCGTGCTTCGTTGCACCGAGCGTGCGGTGCAATACCAGTGGCAGCCAACCAAGCACAGGCTGCACGTATCACGTGTTGCAGTGTAATGGTAGCCAATGCAGCATACCGGTAGGGATCCTTTCCCAGCAGTCCAGATGGCATTCCTCGAAACGCAAAGTCATGCACGCTAGCGTGTTACGGATGAGTTCAGGGCCGGGGAGTTGTAGGGTGCATAATTGTTCAGCCAGGACGTATGCATGGCCTTTTGGCTAGCTTCCATTCGCGTTGGAAGAGTTTGGAGTGACTGCTCCGCCAGCGTCCGCGGGATTCAGGCAAAGCGGGCGCTGATGGCAATACGTCAACCGCCTAATACTTGCACAGCACAGGTTACAGCTATGATTGTCCTTGTTTGCTTTAAGAGTTGTGTGCTTCCACCTGGCATGGCCTGTATGGCAAATGTGAAATCTTATGTTTCTGAAGGGGTCACTTGCGTGGGCAGGTGTCAGACACCTTCCCGACAGCTGTACGTGTGCACTGGTCCTTGAAGGGGTCAACTTGCTGCCATATACAAAAGCCCGATTACTTTGTATGCAATTAGAACCCTACTCTGAACCAACTCAAACCTGCTTGGAGGGTGTAGCCTGACGTTGAAGCCACCTCTGAGAAACCCCCACCAATACCCCACCACTCACATGACTCAAGTGCAACGAGCCTCCGCTGGAGGGCACGTACACCAACTGACAACAGCTGTCCTGTTCTGGTTCGTTAATAGTGCTTTAATGGCCACAGCAATCCCAACAGACAACATCAACACCCAGACGCCGAAGCGCTACATCAAAATCAGCGTCACCACGGTCAACTGTGACTCCCAAAACATGGTGCCGGCAGACCTCAAAGTGTACATAAAGCGCATAGGAGACAACGGACCAGCAGTTCTAGTGCCAGGCAACAGCCTTGTGTACAATGAGGACCTCTCTCAGACGATGTCCGCGACCTACTTAGTGCCCACACCGGTGTGGAACGTGGCGTACTCTGTGTTGCCAGTCATCACCAACAAGAAGGCGTGTCCTGACCCAATGAGCGGCGCCATGACCGCAAAGACAGTGATGAACTTCGTGCAAACGAGCCCCAACATCTATTTTGCGTACGCCAACTACGAGTGAGTGCCATCCTGCATGACGCGAGCAGTCAGCGGTCGTGAGGGCAGCGTTCACACCAGTGTGCTGCTCGCCCGACAGCTGCAAATCATCGCATGCACATGCAAATTCACTTGATACTGCACTACTAAGGGCTCATGCAATGCACGTGTGCGTGCAAGCGCGTGCAAAAGCACGAAGCCCCTTGGATTTAGGCCCGCTATGTTGTGAAGTGTAACTGATGAGCTTTTTAGACTTGGCTGGTGGAATGCGACCTGAGAGTACCGTCCTGCACCTGACTGTACTGACATGCATGCTGCATGCATGCCACAGCTGACCCCTCTGCACAGTCTACTGCTGGCCAGCCACTGTTGTTTCCCAACCAGAGCCCGTTTGATTCTCATCTGCCGCCATGCGCGCGCAGGAACTTTGTCGGCAAGCAGGTGTCGATGGCGAGCATCGCTACCGCCTTTCAGATCCGCTTCGCATCGCCCTTCATCGAGCAACCCTTCGACATGACCATTCAAAACAGGTACACCTAACTACCTACACCCAGCAGGCTGACGTGCGCCTACCAGGGCACACCGCACATGCATGTCCCGCCCAGCATTGAGTGTCGTGCCCTTGTACTGCTGCTCATATAGCATGCCATACCGTACGTATGCCGCTAATGCCGCGTACACTCATATCGTGCGCATGGCCTTGAATCCAACCTACGCATGTGCGCTCCCGTTGCTCAAGCAGGTTGCGGTCATTCCGCAAGCCGCTGACACACACGCATCGATACCTGGGGCAGTGGATCGTGCCAACATGTGCTGTGATGTGATGTTAGTGTGTGTGTGGATGTGCTACTGTTCAACAGGTACCTGCGCAACACACCCTGGAAGGAGGACCCCCAGCGCTTCAACCCCCTTGGCAACGATTTTGCCAGCTGGTCGTTGACCTCCATGAACTTAGGCCCCTCCTATTACACCGTCAGCCCCAGCTACGACCCCCAAACCATGGAGCTGTACCTGGGCCCGCAGCAATCAACACGCGGTGAGCCAGCTATGAAAGCGTGACCCAACCTCGGCAGTTTGCCTGTCAGCAATAATGGATGCGTGGAAAGGCCGACAGGCAGGGCGATCACAATGCAGCCGCCTGTTGCTCGGGGTTCTGCATGGTGCTGCATGCCACGTCTGTAGAACGCATGCTAAGTTTGCCAACACAGCAAGAGACCGATTGTGTAATTGCATGATGTTTTGCGTATGCAGCTCACTACTTTTTCGACACCGTCAAGGGCAGCAACCTGTGGCTGAGCGTGGCGCCGGACGGCCGCACCCTCAACGCCGCCATCCAGCTCACAAGCGTAGGCGCTGACAACGGCAACGACACGGAGCTCGGCAAGGCAGGCCAGACGGGCGCTTGGGGCTACATAGACACTGGCATGGACACCGGCGTGATGATGCCAGGTATGCATGCGCACGCTCGCATGCACACACATCATGCATGCGCATGCGGATAGCGGGACACAGTGCAATGCCGGAATGCTACTGAATTGCTCTGCGCAGCCCTGTCGCTTCAATGTGTAGCCTGACGTGGTGTGCGGCTGTGCGGGGGAATGCACTGAGATGACGGGGTGTGCATGGCGACCCATGTAACAATGTTTGCAGGGTTTACGGGCCAACGATCAGCATCGCAGTATAGCATGTAGCATGCTTATGCTCTTGTTGATTTGGTTTGCATCACAACTCCTCCCTTGATGGGCACCACATGCATCCGTTTGGCATGCAGGTGGCATGCGCAGGTGGAAGGTTGCATGGCACATCCATAGATTCCGTCCCCACCCTCAATGTGCACCTGTGCCGTTGCTGTTCACATGCTGTGCATGACATCATCGTATCGTATCTGTGTATGTCTGCAACAGCATGTGTTTGGTATGCGTACAATCCTGCCATGCATGGTGTGCGTTTGCCGGTGCAGGCTTGAGCATCAATGGCTACATGGACATCAACTTGCAGCTGTTTGTCTCGCCCCTGGACAAGTACAACCAAGGCTTTGAGCGCGGCCGCATATACGGCAAGCCCAGGATGCGGGCCGACACTTCCTACCGCCTGCTGGGGGATGCACCTTGCAAGCAGCCGCTGTGGGGGAGCGATGACCTGTGCGCCGCGCTGTACGGCAAGGCAGACGAGGGGGTGAACTACGAGCTGGGATTCGCCGCCATATGGTTGTTCCACGCTGCAGAAGGGCACATGCTGGACGTGTTTTATGAGCTCCTGCGCTTGCAGGGTATATCCTCAAATGTATTCGCCGCGACTCCACGGGCTGGCGTGATGTGGGTGCGCGAGATGTGATGCCAGCTGGCGTAACACAAATATGAACAATGCTCACACGCGACCTACTCGCAAAGTGCAAACAGGGACAACGCACAACTACGGTGGTCTTAACCACGATGGGTTATTTACTGTTGCAGCATTGAGTGGAAATAAGGCATGCTGGAGGTGCAGGGATGCACGCTCCAGACGCCAGAAAGTATTAGCAGATACTAGATTATTACTATGTGTGAGCCATTGAACACACGAGTATTCGAGAACGGACGAGGGCAAACTGCCAGCACCGACACTACCGGCACGTACGGTACTGGATGTGGGGTTATGGAGGGCTTGCATTTTATTCATTGCATCGACAGCAATGTAATGGTTCTGTCGCATTGCTCCATCTCTTGCTCCATGCTGGCGCCATGCGCCGCAGCCACACCTCGATCCACATGCGTACCGCTGCTGTGCAAAAGTTGTGTGCTGTGGCGCCGCGCTGATGCATGATGACCAAGTGTGTGCGCATCCACATGGCAGGCCAGCAGCACATTGCACAGCCTGCAACGGTCAGAAGTTGTCCTGCTGGCGTGTGTGCATTGGGCCATGCGTGTTGAGTCACGCACCGCAGCGCAGTTGTGGGTCTTGATGTGCGGCGGCTCCACTCAAACTGTTGCAACGTGAGTTGCACACAGTTGGGTGCGGCGGCAACAGCGTGCTGCTGCTAGCTGCATGCATGATACACGACTGCACGAGTGCACCAGCCAGCCCAACCACATAACCGCTGCCACTCTCGTAGCATACAAGCGCCGCCGGCACGCCAGTGAAGGCGCTGCTTGGACACCGCTGCAGAGCACCGCTATGTAATGCCCAGGCGGTGCCAGCGTTGAATGCCGCGGCGGTGCCTTGTCGTAACCGATTTGTGTCGTGGTGCTGATTGCCTCATCCCGTGTGAGACGCCAGTAGGGCACTCAGGCTATCAAGTCACCGCTTGAATCAGCAGTGCCTTGGCGCAGTGCACTGTCACAGCGCAGTGCCTCAGTGGCGCCCTACACTGGCTGGCGGTGCATTGACGGGCAGCGCCGGGACACCGCTGCAGCGCTGTTTGCTGGGCAGCGCTGGGGCACAACCACGCCCAGGCCTGCCCTTACCAACCCCTGCTGCTGCATGGCCGCACTTGCCAGCTCCTAGTCTCATGTGGGCGCCACGGCAACCGCTGTTCCTCGCTGTCAGAGTACGGCTCGGGTGGCACACACATCATAAACGCCACGCGCTCTGCCCATGCAACGAGCCTACAAGCCGGCATCTGCCATGATTACTCCTGCATGCACGCATGGCACCATCGAACCTGGCCGGCGCTTTGACCTCCAGGTGTTGAGGCGTTCGCAGTTGGCGGTCCATACCACCAGTGGCGTTGAACCGATTTCGCATTCCCTGCATGCGCATGTGATGTCGAAACTGTGACTGGGTGGGATGCCGCAGCTTCTACCTGCTGGCACTGGCTGACCCTCAGCTGCCTCACTGGCCTGCAAGCAAGCAAACCTTGCGTTGGGTCTGAACCGTGCCGCCAGGATGTAAGCGGCAGTGGCGGGCGAGGACACTCCGAATAACGTGGTTGGTCAGGACGAGTTTCGTTCAGTCATCAGGTTTGTGGAGGTACTGCTGAGCAAGAGGAGCAGGATTGCGTTGGATGTGACTGCGCACGCCCTGCACATGTGCTCCTTTCCGTACGGTCTGTATCGGCCAATCAGATTGTGCGTGCCACCCCTGCAAGGTGTTGGCTGCTGTTGCCTGTATCACAACATGTCCTGTGTGCACACTGGCATCTGCAGGTTTCATTTATGACATCAAGTCTATCAGAAGCTATACCAAAGTGCCTCGGGCTGCGCATTCAGGTTTTGGCGCGCGCAGCTTGATGCAACAAACAGGCTGCAGGACCTGCTGAACTTACCATAGCAATTCGATGCAGACAAGCAGGTACACACCACTGCCTTTCTAACCGGCCTCGAGGTTCACGCCAGGGGATGCTCAGGTACGAACAAGCAGCAGTCTCGCACTGCAGTGAAGGTTTGGAAGTATGGCTGTCAAATGCAAGTCAAAAGCGGATGCACGTTCTCATATCGCACCACTGCCATAACTTTCTCACTGTCCACGACCATATGTGGGGATGGACAGGCGGGGATGGACAGGCTTTTGGGAGAAGCGTTTCTGGACAGGCACCAACGAAAGATCCCAGGTAGAGCAGCTACTCATATTTTGGTAGCACATTTGAACTGGAAGTCCAGTAAACTTAACTCTTGTCGGATGCGTGCGTAAGCCATTAACGATTCGGGCGAGCGTCAACCTCCTCAACCTCTGCTTTGGAACCACTCGCAAGTCAGTGACCCATATGATGATCCCACCTACAGGTGGAAGAAGTAATAATCTGCTCATCATCTGTACACATTCAGCCCTGAGTTTGTGCAAGCCACAACCCTGCCCTGGGCAATCCATCCTTCACGCTTGCTGGCGGTTGAGCCCGCGTTGGGTAGACAGGCGTACGCTGGCCGCTACCAGTCAGGGATTCAGCTACACACTTGGAGAAGCCATGCATCACCACAGCGCCCTACAAGGCAGGTGGCGCACGATGTCAATTCGCACGTTGTTCCAACGATTTGCCCAACTCACGTTGTTCCTTTCTGTGGCATTTGCACAGCCGCAAGTGCAGCACCCCATCACTGTGATTACGTCTTTCTTCCCGATTGGACAACGCTCCAAGCACTCTGAGCAGGGCTACCTGAAGTGGGCGAGGAACTTCCTTAACCACGTGACAACGCCTGTAGTTCTATACACAACAGAAGGAATGAAGCCGATTCTACAGGAAATACGTGGAGACACCAGGCCCACGCACTGGGTTCTGCAGGAACTATGGGACCTTCCGTGTCTGCCGGGCAAGCGGCAGGTGTTTGAGCAGCAGCACGCGCTGGACGACGAAAAGTTTCGACACAGCCCTGAACTGTATATGATTTGGGACTCCAAGCCCTGCTTGGTCAGCCAGGTATCCCGCTCCAACGTATTTGGGTCCAAGTACTTCTTCTGGACGGACATTGGTGCGTTTCGAGAGAGGCACCGCCTGCAAGCGTGGCCTGACCCGCAGCGCGTCACCGAAATATTCGGCCTGCACCGGGACCACCGTGTTCTGCTGGGCCTGATAGACGACTACCACTTCGTCAAGTATGACAACTGGACTATGAGCGCAGGGCTCATCAGGGAGGACATGATTGAGGGCGGGTTTTTCGGCGGCACGGCGTACGCAGTGCAGGTGTGGGCGGACCGCTTTTACGAGCTGCTTGAGCTGCGCCTGGCTGCAGGCGACTTCATCGGCAAGGACCAGAACCTCTTCAGCACGCTGGCGCACGCGTACCGCAACCTCGTCATGCTCATCCCAGCACAATGGTGCAGCTGCGCGATTTCTTGGTTCTATTTCTTGCAATTCCTGGCATCGCAATCAGAGGTCAACCCGGCCTGCATTAACCAGCGGATTCCTGCACAATTGCCAGACTTGCTCAAGTGAAGCTGCGGGTGTTGGAATGCACTGGTATAGCCATGCAGGTGGTTGCTGTTGCAGTGTCATGATCAGTGCTGATGTTTCGTGTCGTGGGTGTTTGTCGTACTCAGCGCTGAACGCTGCTCTTGTGACGCGCTGCCGGGGGCAGTCATGCGGGCTGTGGCCCAAGGTAGAAGTGGCACACAGCCCAACACATCCTGTCACAGCAAATGCTACACCGTTGCACTCAGCTACTGCTGAAGACCTTTGACATGCCTGCCTTGCGTGTTGCAAACTGTTGAGCCATCCAGACAACGATCATTGCTTGCCTGTGCGGTATGTATTGCCTGTGCGGTATGTATTGCCTGTGCGGTATGTATTGCCTGTGCATCGCCATGTGTATCGTATGTGTCATGCATTTGTATGACGCTTTCATATAGCGTCACGTTGGCCATCGCCCCCATTCGCCTGCATTCTCACCAAATGCACATGTGTGAGCTACACCATGCTTGCATGCTGCTCTGCCATGCAGCTTTACACCTTGTGTGTTTCCATGTATGATCTGCTTTCCGCCCTCTGTTCTTGCGCACGTGTCCATGAACCGCATGCCCAGGGTGGTGATATGAGGCTGAACTCCAACATACTGCATACACCAACCTCGCTCGCCACGGAAACGGTGAATCTGTGTCTGCGAACTTACCCACGCTTGCTTCACATCAACCCTTGCCTTGCACTTCTATCCACCCTGTGGCAGCGCACGTAATGCCGCACGAACTGCAGCTGTGCAGCAGCGTAAACGAGTGAATGACCTACCATGCACGCAACTAGGATCAGCAGCGTCTCGGTGGGAGCTGTTCATGCATCAGCCTGCGCTGGCGTCGAGGTGCGGGAAGTGGAAGCGGAGAGTGAGGCGTGATGGCGGGCGGGGCATCAGCGCCTCAGCGGGTACTTACAGGGTGTCCGGCATGAGCTTACACCACAGCAGCCGGTCAACTGGCTGTGCGCATTCATCACAGCAAGCAACCAGCCGCAAGGCGCCAGTTAGGCCTATGCATAGACACACCTGCACGCAATGCATGTTTGTACGTCGCAAACGTTCAAGGCCCTCAATCAAGCTTGGCCGGGTAGCTGTGCATGGTCGTTATGTGCATGAGCAAGGGCACTGTCCGTGTAAGCTCATGTGCATAGTAAGTAGGTTATGACCGCACGCTAGGGAGCGCCATGTTGCGTAAGCCGGTGAAAGAGCGGTGGCACCCAGTCCGTGTCGCCAAAACGATGAATGGGGCAATCAATAGCACACGCTAGTTCATTGCCTGCCTGTTCCAGTCACGTGGAGCGCACAGCATGAATATGCTCATTCACATGAGGTTTATTGCGGCAAGGCAGCTAAGTACGGTGGCATATTGGGAAACGAGGCGATGGATCACGGCCGCGATAGTAAGCTCACGCCAGCCATGGTGAAGCAGCACACCACCAACGGGGTGTAAAAGAGTTCCAACAGGGCAGGCGCACGCAGGACATCACTGGTCAGGCGGGCGCACAGGAAGGGGTGAGTGGGTGAGGCAATCAGGGTTGGGTTCGTGATGGCAGTCGGAGCATCAGGGAAACAGGGTGAAGCCAAAGGTGCAAATACGCACACAATGCCCAGCCCAGCCCAGCCCAGCCCCGCATTGATTTGTGTTCAGTAGATGATTTCCCATCCGCCGCCAGCCTATAGCTGTAAGCGAGGACATGCACCGACCAGGCAGGTGCAGGATGATGTCAAAAAGTGGGCAAATGTGCAGAGCCGGTTGGCGGCAGATGGAGGACCAGAAACCACACGTGTCCACAAGTTGGGTGGTAAGGCATGTCAATGTTTGCTCAGGCAGGCCTGCATGCATGTGCAATTGGGTTACGATGGATGCCTTATGATTGGGGCATTATGTGGGGTGTGTTAATGTGCCAATGTTGGTTGTTAATACGGAAATCCGTCCGCCACAGCCCGAATGGTGGACCTGCAGCTCCCAGCATACCTGCCGCAATGATCCTGCCACAATCCGAAGGATTCCGTGCTGTCCATGCCGCTAGGGAGCGGGGCTCAACGTCAGACAATGCGCATGATAAGATGGAAAAGCACCTAAGCTGTTTGCACAGCTCGTGTATGCCACGATGTAGATACAAGCAGGTCTATATCCCTAAGCGCCAGAGCTCACTGCTCAGCCGCTTCGTCATGCCACTCATGCACCAACCACTTTCGCAAGCAGGAGCCTGAGCGGCAAGGGCACTCGTACTGCTTGCGTGCACGCATTGGCACAGCCCGTCGTGCCCGCAAGGGTCACCCATTCGCATGACGCTTCAGCGCCCATGCTCCATCACTGCATGAAAGTTGTGCAAAGCTGCACACGCTTGCACAGGAGCTTGAATCTGCAGTTCAGTGTTGCACCCCTGCTGTCGTATATATGTGCAGGCTATAAGCACCTGGCGGCAGAGTCACGTGAAACCCTCGCATTGGGTGCCCATGCTTGGCCTGATGCACCCCCGGTCTACGCAAATGTGAAAGCACGGCATGCGACCTGTTCAGGGCAACCACCTTCACCATTAGGCTGCATCACCTGGTGCCCTTGAACCCCCCACACCCTCGCATCCACGCTGCCTACCCGCACCCCCCCAGCGCTTGGCAAACTCTCACGCACATCCCTGCTTCCCCCCTGCATCCCCCCTGCATAGCTCAACCAGCTGGTCTACGCTTCCGACTTGTCTCCTGGTGTGTTGCTCAGCTGCGGCTGCTAGCTGGCCCCAGCTGCCGGGTACGCAACGGTGTACATGGAGCTCAGCGTTCCGTTGCTGAAGCTCACGTACCCGCACTTCTGGCTGCGGTCGCCCAGGCATGGCGTGCTGCAGTCCGCGTCAGACAGCTGGCCGTACGCGGCTGCCCCGCTCATGTCGTTACCGGCAAAGCAGCTCGGCCCCTGCAGCACAGCAGCGGAGGACAAACCACCCGTGATGATACACTCCAGGGTGGGAGCCGGTACGGACCATCAACATTGCGGCGATCACCACGCTACCACTATCCCAGATGATGTGAACAAACCCTGCGGTCTGCATGTTCATACAATGTACAGCTGCAGACTGTGTTTACATAAATGTACGTCCGTACCCATACTGCACACATGCAGGGTGCAACCAAAACCGAAAGGCGCACAACAGCACCGCCACTGAAAACCCTGATTGAGGAGAATGCACACAGTTGCGCAGGTTGGCACCAGGTCTGCAGCTTGGCGAGTGCGGCCTGGGCAATCAATCACTCATGATCTGATGAGCGCAAGCTCGTTTTGGGTCCTTGTGCGGCGCCGCTCACCTGCAGGCCGATGACGCTGTACTTGCCCACCGCAGCGAGCGATGTGCAGCGCTGCAGCGACATTGTGCGATCACCGAACGCCAACCTGTTCGGCAGTGCCCGGCTGGCGCTATAATCGCGGAAGCAGCCCGCATAGGTGGTCGCCAGCCCGCTGGCATCTGCAAGCACGCAATCACAATGAAACAGCAATTAATGGCAACACACTGCAGCAACGTGTATTTGTATCTGCGTGCTTACTCTCGGCCGCGCTTCCGAATCGCATGACATGCCCAAGCACCCCCACCACTGCTCGAGCCAGTTCAAAGCATACGCTGTGACACAGTCATGACCTGGAACATGCCTTGGCGACAATCGTCCAGGTCACTTTGGGGGATGTGTGACTTCCCCTTCGCAGCCCCTTCGCAGCGCATCATGGCACGAACATGGGTCTGTCTACCGCAGCCCT
>BDDA01000467.1:50687-92484 GCA_001662385.1 Chlamydomonas asymmetrica | reverse complement strand
CCCCCGCTTCACCCGCAGTCATATCCCCCCCGCTTCACCTGCAGTCATATTCCCCCCGCTTCACCCGCACTCACAGGGTGCCCAGAAGCTCCCCCGCTGACGACCTCAGCGGCGACACCATGAAGAACAGCACGCGCGGCTCGTGCACCACGCAGTGGATGTTCTTGGCGCTGCGCGTGAGGACGTGCGCGGCGTGCGTGAGGCACACACGCCCACACCAGCAGGCAGCAGGCAGCAGGAGGGGGGCAGCGGCAGGGGGCAGCAGACCAACTGAAAGCATAGCAACTGGAAGGCACGTCGGGCTCTGCGGATGGGATGTATGCGTGCTGGGACATGCATGCATGGATGCAGGCCCATGTGCGAAATGCCACCGTGCTGAGTTGCGTGGCAATGAAACGCTATCAAGCCCGCTCAGCTGCCCCCCCTTGATTGAGCCCCGTACGCAACCATTAGGGTGTGGTTTAGGATTAAGGCTTTGAAGTTTACATGCATGCGTAGTGTGTGGTGCGCGGTGCATACACGCTACGCAGTGCATGTATCGCAGGATTACTTATTGACTTACAGCAGTACAATGCACAACAAAACAGATCAACCCTGCCCCAAACCCCGATGTTTAAAGTTGCTCAATCACGGCCACAGATCCGTCTCTCTCACAACCGACAAAGCGCACAGTCGCCGCCCACGCAGGACGGACAGCGCGTGCCGCCCCACGCGGTCACGCGCCGCCATGCACGCGCAGACGGCCCCCATGCGCCCCCACACACCGAGCGCGCACCGCAAACCACATGCAGCCATACGCCACAAACAGCATGCGCCGCAAACAGCAAACCACATGCAGCCAAGCGCCACAAACAGCATGCCGGGCGGGTGGGAGGTAACACTACGCTGAAGAAAAGGAGAAAACTCAAAGTGAACAGAAAACGCGGGCCGACTGAACAGAAGGCGGCCCGCAAGAAGAAGAAGAAGAAGAGCAAGAGAGATACGGAAATATGACAGATAAGGAGGCAGTTCCCAAGGAACAGCCTAATAGGTCGCCAAGCGACCCCGAAGGGTAAGCATTGTACTGCATGCTTCCAGTAAATAACCTGTCTTCTGCCCTAATGCTATGCAAACAGGCAGAAGCCATCATATACACGCACAGTGCATGCATGCAAAGTGCGTGCTTATGGGAACAGTGCATGCATTGCAGGATTACATACACGCACAGTGCATGCATGCGAAGTGCTCATCTATTGACCACCATGAAGGCCGGATCGGCCAGGTGATGTAAAGCCATTAAGCCAATCAATCAATCGTGCGAAGTGCAGATGAACGGTGCATGCATCACAGGAATACATGCACGCACAGAGCGCAGTACATGCATGCACAATGAGGGATGCGTAGTGCTTATGCAAACAGTGCATGCATCACAGGTGTACATACACGCACACAGTGCATGCATGCAGACTGCGTGCTTATGCGAGCAGTGCATGTATCACAGGGGTACATACACGCACAGTGCGTCCTTGCTCGCGTCCTCGATCAGCAGCACGTCCTGCAGCTCGGTGCAGCCCGACAGGCTCCACTCCGCCAGGCTCGTGCGCCACGCGCTGTCGTCGCTCAGGCGCATTGCGGTGGAGCGCATAAAGATGTTGGAGGAGCGGTACGCCGCCACCAGCGCGACCGGCAGCTGGAAGATGTTGCACACGAGCGTGAGCACGTTCTCCACATCCGACCTGCACGCGCGAGGGGTCGGCGGTCCGCACGCGTAGGTGTCAGGTATCAAAAAAGAAGTAAATCCTACATACTGGAACCTTACCCGCGTTTCAGGGTGCTTTTTGGAGAGTCATGTGATTTGCCTGGACATCTTGGGACGCATGAAACCAGCTGCAGGCCTCGCTATGAACTGTTTATGGCACAGAGTGCTGCCGAAGGCGGTGTTGTGTAAGGCACGTTTGCAAAGGCGGCGAGGACCGAGATGTAGGGCAGGATATGAGGATACGCAACTGGGGCTTCACCAGTCCACGGCGCATACTGGCGATGGACCGGCGAGCTGCGATGCCGTTCCCTGCCAGAGCAAGCGCGTATGCTTCTTGCACGCGAAGCTTCTCCGGGAGCCAGGCCATAGGCGCGACACTGTGACTAGCTGCCTGGCGTGCCATGCACGACACTGCGTCCGTGTCCAGCTGGCCAGCGTCAAATGGACCCATTCGTCTGCTGCCTTGATTTGGGTCAACCCGTCAGTCATCTGCGTCACACGTCCATCTGGGTCACAGTCCATCTGGGTCACCCATGGCACTCACCCGACCGGCGGCTCCAGGATGTTGAGGTGCCCCGACTCGCTGCGTGGTGAGTCATCGTGGCCGCTCTCCTCCCCGCTGCTCTCCACCGCCGGTAACGTGCTGTTGCGCTCCTTCGCAGCGTTGGGGTCGTTATCCTTGCTGTTCCTGCGCGTGTCAGCCGCAAGCCCATCATAACGCACACAAGCGTCAGGCAGCAGCCAGCGGCCGCGAGATACGCTCGGCATAGACCATGGCCACATGGGTGTGGGTAAGAGGTACAGGGTTTGGTGCAAGGCATGTGTTGGGTTCGGAGCAAAACCAGGTCCAGGTGAAGCGCCGGTGGTTTGGCAACGTATGCTGCGGCTGCAGGACGCCGCTACGCCCACGGCGCCACCCACAACACACTCACTTCACATGTGGTGGCATTACACAGACACAGCGCACGCCCGCGCCCCCGCACGCAAGCCGAGGAGTCAACCAACCCAAACGCACTTTGAGGTCGTGTTGCGTGCAGCGCTCCCGGACGCCGCTCCGCCGCCAGAGGAACCGAGCTCTAGCAGCGCCGACGACGCCGGCACCGCCGCGGACGAGCCCATACCGTGCGTGAGCAGCGACGAGGAGCCGGGCACGTGCGAGCCCGGCGCGAGGCTGCTGCTGCCTGCGGTGAGGCTGGCCCCCGCGGTGGTGCCCGTGGCGGCGCTGCTGGTGATTGCCGCCAAGCCATCCGAGTTGGCGTTGCCCGAGCCCTGCGGCCCTCCCTGGCTGCCTGACTGAGACTCTGATCCAGATTCCGAGACCGCCTTGTTGACTGCATGAACACGCGTGTTTGCGACAGCAGCAGCAACAGGAAGAGCACAAGGGCAAAATCGTTGGTGAAAGTACAGCACGCGGGCAGGGGCGTTGCGCTTATGTGCATGAGTGCGGGTGGAGCAATGCACCTGGGAAGCATGGGGGTTGCAAGGCAGGCGCTTTGCATGGTTAACACCAGGAGCCGTTGCATGCATCATAAACCACAAGCACATGCATGCGGCGTGCATACATGGCATGCAACGCGCCCGCAGGAGAGCAGCCATGTCACAGTGAACTAAGCCATAGTATGAAGCTTCTTGATAACCAGCTCATGCAAACCGCTGGTAACTCTGAGCTGCTTGAAAAAATATGTGGACTTGCTGCTTTGGCTTTTCCTGACATTTTGTCCTGAGCGTGTAAATGTTTGAGCTGCTGTCGGCTGCCATGCTGAGTTCGGCGGTCACGCTGACCTGGTTGAAGCCTTCCACCTCTCTTCATTCAATATACTATTGTATATTACCGCTAGTCCCAGCCACACGCTTTCAAAGTATCCCTCAAAGGTTGCATCTGACACACACCCTCTCTGTGCATGGCATAACGCTTGCGGCGACTAGCCCATGCCCATGCCGCAGCTCACAGCCTGGTTTGTTGCCAACTGTCTGGGTCAGCACAGACGCGCACGTATGTGTGCTGTGCCTTGCTTCAAGCGCTGGCCTTGCAGGCGGTAAACAGCATATTGCTGCAGCTGAGGCCTTCGTGTGAAGCAGCAGGCGAGGCGGTAGCAGGACGTGAAACAACGGACAGCGCTGCGCTACTGCTGCTGCTGCTGAGGAAGCTAGTTGAGCCCAGCCATGGAGGAACGCACAATGAGCTGGCTGCCTCTGCAATGACCTGCAGCTTCTGGCTGAGCTGACGCCTGTGCACTGCACTGAGCACAGGCGTCACTGGTGTTCACTTTGTCGCCAAACACGTCGCTCGCCTCACCTTGCATGCGCTTAGGAAGCGGCAGTGGCCCCACTGCCGCCGTTAGCTTGGGGCTGCCCTGCGACTTCTGCCTGTTCATGCCAGCCTGCTGCACCGGTTGCCCTGCCTGCACCAGTCGTTCCATTGTGCCGCTGCCCTGGTTTTTTGGAGCTGAGCCTCCTGGCAACCCAGGTGCCAAGCCAAGGGAACGTTGCTTGGGCAACGCATCTGGCCCCCCAGTGCCAGTTAAGCTGGTTTGGCGAGCATGGGTGTGAGCCTCCCAGGGGGAGGCTGCACCCTCGATGTACAACGCTGAGGGCATCGCCATCGGGCCTGCGCTCGAGCCAGCTGTGTGGGCAGTGGTAGTGGTTACGGAAGTGAAGTTGGACGTCCCGGTAGTGTTGGACGTGCCTGCTCCATACTCAAGCTGTTCCTGAGCTTGCTGCTCTGCGATACCGGCTTCTTCCTCTTCCAGCAGCGCAGCCTCACCCCGCTCACCTTTTGGCTTACGCCGCTTCTTGCCGTCCTTCACGCGTGGCGCGCCAAACATAAACCCAGAGGCAGGAATGGTGTTTGTCGTGTTCACGCCGTCGCTGACTACAGCCTGTTGCTGTTGTCGCGCTCCCGTCGCCGGGGCAGCGGACGTGGAAGGCTGGATACCCGCGTGGTGCGAGGCAAACGTGTTCCCTGCTCCAGCTGTGCTGCCTGCTCCAGCTGTGCTGCCTTGCATGGTACTGGGGGTATGCGTCCCACCTGATGATGAAAAGCCGTTAAGGCAGGTATTCACAAAAGAGTCGTGAGTGACCAAGACACACGACCAGACACACATCGCAACAGGTCCAAGACATGAGCTGACCAACCCCGTTGCTACGTTGGCGCTAAAATCCAGGTCAGCACCAACACAAACATTCGTGTGAGCCATGCATAAGTGTGGTCCAAGAAGTATTAGCGGCCAAATGCGGTGATCAGCAACATCCACCTACCAGGCGAGAGCGCAGCGCTGTATTGCGTGCTTGGGGCCTCACTGGTCGTGGGCGTGTCCAGCAACTGATTTTTAGCTTGGACCAGAGAGTCAATTACTGCAGAGGACGTGTTGATTGCGGTCGTGCCCACAAGACCACCGGCGCTGCTCTTTGTGAGATTGTTGGCATGTTGGATTCGTTTCAGGTCCGTGGATCCCAGGGTGTCGTCCGGTGGTGGTTGTAGTGCAGCAGCACGAGCAGAGTCAAACATAGGGTCGTCTGATGACTGCGCACCCATCGTCTGTGGCGCCGGGGTTGCGGAAGAGTTGGCGCTCGCCTGCGAGCGTGTCTCTGCTGCAGTCATGGCAAGCCGTATTTCCTCAGGCATGGCTATGCGGCCGATAATGCGTGCACCAGGCGTGGACATGGAGCCAGGAGGATGCGGACCTCCTTCAACCGGCAGAGCAGGCTCAGGTTGCTCGTCCGCACCCAACGCAGCAGGGGCGGGCGCTGGTGCAGGGTGTTTGCGCTCGCTCGCCGCATCAGCACCCTTGCTGGACGCCGGGGAAGCCGCTGAGCCGGCTGTGCGCAGCGCTGCAGCTAGAACCGGAGCAGGTAAGCTCGCAGGCGGTGCAATGGGAGGCTCAGCGGCTTTCTGAGCCTGGCGTGCATCAAAGGAGCTTGGCCTCCCAGGCTACAAGGGCACAGGCAGGGGACATATAAACATGAAAGGAGGACTCAGGGGGCGTTGGGGGGCAGGTCAAGGTTTGCGTCACCCTTGCCGAGGCTCGGGCACCAAACCAAGCAACCGACGAAAATATCCCAGGTCTAAAACACAAGATTTGGGAAAGCCAGTCTACAGTAGACCTGTGAGCTGGGGCCCAGGCACGATCTCTGACCGCTTGAAAAGTTCACAGTAGAATTGTCCCCTCCCTGCTCCTCAACTAGTGCAATAGTGACTCACCCCCCTCTGCAGGCGCCTACGCTAGCGGAAACCCACCCCACCCGACACAGGCCAGGTTTCTTACCGAGGGTGAAGGGCTAGGCCGCTTCCTGCAGCAAGGAAAGGCGTTCCCCATGGCCCGACTGCGCCAAGGCTCACTAAACCCAGAGAGTCAAAACAAAACGACTGCGGCACGCAGCCGCGCGCAATCAGGCGTAGGGCCGGGCCCTCGGCCCTGCGTAAGCAGAGTCCGGCCCGGCGAAAGCAGGGCCGGGACAAAGCAGGGCCGGGCGGCAATGAATGTGCGTCAGCGGTCCAAGGCTATGCACCTGTGTGAGTTCAAGAACTTGGTAGGCAACGTTGCAGCTAACAGATTGTCTAACCATAGTAGTGTTGTCCTGAGTGGGGTGAAGGCCAGGGTGTCTTGAAGTCCATCACTCAGCGACACGTCATTGTGCGGACGCCTTTGGGACATCTGCATGGCGGAGGCAAAAGCAAATCCAGCGGTCCTCCCGCCATACAGCCATAGCAAGTGAATGCCGATTTGTAAGGCCAGCAAGTTCTGTAGGGTAGAACTGTGTCCTGGGTATGGCGTCTCGGCTGCGGCGATGGTTGGACAGTAATGATGCAGTGGCGCAGGCAGGGAAATGCGCCGTCGTTGTTGCTCCGCTCCTTTCTTCTTTGCAGCCCGCATAATCAGGCACAATAATGCACAGCATGCCCTTGGATGCGGAGCTTCTTCTGCGGTCCAGAGGGCCTTGTTACCCTTGTATGTGCATTTGGCAAGCGCTTTCTGGAACCACCAGGTCTTTGGGCACAAGCGTTGAAGCAAGACTATGTGCCGCAGCGCAATAAACCTGCCATGCCATCCCAAGGCACTCTCTTTGGAATTGACCAGGCGAACGACAGCGTGTTATGTCGAAACCAGGAAACCGGTTGCTGTGAGGCCAAGGCCAGCCATTTAGAACGGTTGCGGCAGGAATTTCTACTTCTCGTCACTCTACACATACGTTCATGGAAGGAGTACCGACCATTTGACCTGTCATCAATTCTGACGTCCGCCTTGATGCGCAGGCGGTAGCAGTTCGCACTGTGTTGTATTCTGAACGCAACATAGGTGCTGAAACGTGCATAAGGATGTTTGACTCGCCTATGCGCACAGAAGATATGGACGTGCGCTGCAGTGCGCTCGCTTGTGTTGCACTCTAGTGATCTTATGTCGCTCGCGTCATGTCGCAGCCCACCAACAACCACAACCAACACCACGCCGCCCAAGCCGTGGCTCTTGCTCTCTCACTTGCTCGGCGCAGACAAATGCGCGTGGCCAAACCACACGGTGGAACACGTTATGCTTTGCACAGGTGCACGATGCATCGCTCGGCTGGCAGCGACACAGCGCCACCTGCTCAACGTTACACACACGGCCTCTAAATCCGTGTACACCACGTGTACACCACAGCCATGAGTGAAGTCAAGGAAGCAAAGTGGCTACACAGGGTGCACGGCACACATTGCGTAAACAGATTAACTAGGATGGGGCCGCATGGAATGCGGCACCGCACCACGAGACCAGAGGCATGCAGAGCGCTTGCTTGTACTGCCCTTGCTGTACTGCCCATACCAGCACATACCGTACGTGGCACAAGATGCCTGCAAGCCTCAAAGAGATCGATCATGCACGCTGCACAACTCCCACCTCGTCGTGACGGTCACACAGCGCAAGCAGTGATGCGGCCCAGCCTGCACGCTCAGGCATCGCTTAGGGTGTGCTGCTTTACTACAGGGACGCTAATCCAGGCTGTACTACGCAGTGGGGGGGTGCCCGTACGGTGCGCGGGGCGCGTGCGTGGAGTGACGGACTGCGATGCGACAAAAGCAGCACGCGTCCCCTCCGTGACAGCGAGCCTCACTGCCTCTGCGATGCAGAGCCGTCATTACATCCTGAAAACGCATTCCTTAGCCCTGAACCTGCACCTAAACCCATGAGATCCTGCTGTGACATTACCGTTCCCACTTCCCAGTCCGCGCTCGCTGCAAGCGGTGTGGATGCTGCCAGGTGCTGCCATCAGTCCACAGCGCTGACACACACAATGCAACATGACCTCAGGACCATCAACCTGGGCCACCAGCCCAGCTGGGGCATGTGTATGTCTATGTGTGGACGTGTGGTGAAATTCTCTGCAGTGCATGTATGCAGCCGGAGGCATGCCTCGGTCAGAGCTACCGCAGTGTGCGGCCCGGAATGCCGCCGGTCGCATGGGCAGGGGCGGCACAACGTATGCTCTGAGAGAGCAAGCAAGCCCTGCTTCGATACTGCATTGTGCTTTGAGGGCTGAGGTTGACATAGTCAGCCCGTCCGAAGCAGCAGCCGAATGCTGTCCAAAGCCCTTTTGCAGGCACTCTGATCGGCACAATCCAGCCGTTTGCGCACACATATGGCAAAAAGCATGGGAAGTCTTCCGAGCTGCAGCATTGCTTAGCCTCGTCTTCAGGCACTGATATCACAGCTGTGGGAATAGGCTGCATTCCTCTCAGGTGCAGCAACACCGCGTGTGACACACAGCACCCAGTGTTGGCTGTGACTGCGAGGTACAATAAGGCAGAGCAAGACAAGCACACACAGCGCAGCATTAGCAGCAGCAGCGCCACTGTGTATCCAACAATCCCACCCTGTGCCTGGGCGAACGACACTCCCCAGAGCAGGTATGGGGCAGTGCAGTTGTCGTGGTGAACAGCGGTTGCGTCTGTTCGACCGAGTTGCGCTGCTGCTGGTGATCCTCGGAGCAGCTGTTTCAGCAGGCGCCAGCCCGCACGATGGTTTCAAAGGCCACAGCAGCCGACAGCTGCATGTGAACCGCTACAAAGCAGGCAACGAGGCTCCTGCTGATCGACGCGAGGCTGCAGCTGTCAGCAACTGCGGGCCTGCAGCAGGCCACGAGCAAAATCCTGGCAGGGCATCGCACAGCAATGACGCAAGCGCTTTCGAGAGTGAAGCAGCCACGCAGCACCAGAGGAATCTGCAGCAGGCGCTGCCCACGTTGACGCCGTCCTCCGTTTCCGACAGCGCGGCGGCGCTTTCGGACCAGATTCGGAGGGACGCCGCGAACGCTGCTGCAGCCTTCCCAACAGTCACGCGTGCTCCTGTCGTGACCCTTGGTGTTGGGGGTGAGGGAGGTGGAAGCAGCACAACCGGGAGCTCTCAGTCTCCTGCCCCAAGCTCCTCTCCAACGCCAACACCAACGCCGTCTCCCTCAGGGGCGCCTTCCACGTCTTCGCCATCACCCACGAGGTCACCAAGCCCAAGCGTTTCGCAAACCCCATCACCAACTGCTGCCCCAGGAACACGTGCTCCAAGCCCAGTGCCACAGGCTGCCCAAGCAGCCAAAGTGCAGGGCCAAGCGGGGCCCTCAGCAGACGCGCTGTACCGCGAAGGTAGCACGTATCCCGCGGGTCGGTGGATTCGCGGGCGAGCGACGTACTACGGCGGTCCCGACTTCTTGTCTGCCGCGTACGATCCCTCACGCGGCAAGGGGTCCTTTGGCATCCTCACGTACGGTGCTTGCGGCTACACCAACAGGTACCATTGATTGCATGTAGGCAGCGGCTCGTTGGCGGAGTCAGGGGTGGCCTGGTGGGCTGATCACCTTGCTTGCGCGTCTGTAACAGTGCAACACGGAGCGCACAGGCTGACAGCATGCACAGCATGGCAGGATGCCGGCTGCATGTATTTCACCTGGCTTCTAGAAGGAAGCTCTAGGTTCTCGGAAGGGCCAGCGTCCGTCTAAGCGTTTGCCCCTCCGAGGACCTGGACTTCCCTTCCAGGAGCTAGCTGATGCTGAGATGCACGCAGCTGGCATCTGCCATGCGGTGCAGGCTGTGCATGCTGTAAGCCTGTGCAATCCGCGTTTGTTGCCTGTAAGTGATTAGATGTGTGGGTCAGGGTGACCTCGCTGTGTGACTGAGCCACGCAAGAACCTGCGCTAAATGACAGCGACCATGTGCACATCATGATTGTCCGTGCATCGGTGTAAGAGGAATCTGACCATGCATGCGCACAATTCTGCATGTCAGGAAGAGGCGCCCATCATGGCATGGGACCATGCAGCATGATTCCCCTGGGGCCATGCAGTGAGCATATGCGTAAGGAAATAGACTTCACCTGACAATGGCGAGCGAGGCGTCTGGGCTGCTCTGGCAGCTGCCGCAGATGCTGAGTTGTGTGTGTGTGTGTGTCGGGCTTGCAGCGACGGATCGCTGCCGTTCCCGCAGGACGCCGTGGCAGCATCCGCGGATGCGGACCCCGACTACACGGGCTCTTGCGGAAGGTGAGGCGGGGGCGGGGGAAGCAGTTGCATGCCGCCTGATCACTCAACTGTGAGGGAGGGTGAGGGGATTCTCAGAGGGGAAGGTCAGAGCTGGCACCCTCACAATTGCGTTGTCTGGCGGCAACTGACATCACCAGCCCGAGTAATGAATCCCTCGTTGTCAAGGTCCATGCCGCGGGCGGTGCCAGCTCAGCACTCCTACTCCTCCTCCTGCGTTTCCCCGCTCTTTCCCCACCCTCAGGTTTGTGTGACATTTGCATGGCGCCTGCTTGCCTCACCACTACTGCTTACCTCTTGCGTGCCGCCTGCTTTACCAACGTCACCAAAGTCACCAGCCATGCCAGGCTCCCCTTCACACGTGACCCGCCTGCCTGCCCTTCACATGTGACCCGCCTGCCTGCCCTTCACCCGTGACCCGCCTGCCTGCCCCAACACCGCTACTGACCCTCGTGTACCGCCTGCCTGCCTCATCTCTGCTCGCCTGTGCTGCTTGCTTGCTCACTCAATCTTGCCCGGCTGCCCTGCACTTATGAGCCGCCTGCCTTGCCACTGCTCTGCCGCCTGCATGCCTCACCACCACCACCACCACCACCACCACCACCGCTACTGCTCACTCACTCACTCACTCACCCACCCATCCGCCCATCCGCCCATCCTCCCGCCCACCCCCTCACCCCCTCACTCACCCACCCACTGCTCAGGTGCTACCAGGTGCGCTGCGTGAGCGGGCCCGTGTACGAGAATGCCACCTCCCAGGTGTCCATCGTGGACGGCTACTTTGACGCCGACCGCCTCCGGCCCTACCTGCCCGCCATCAACCCCAACATCAACGACACGAAGGGCCGGTCCTGGCCCGGCAACCCCACCGCCGCGCAGGCCGTGCAGTCGGTCAAGTGCTGGAACGACTCGGCGCCACCAATCACGGTAGGCGCAACCCCTCAAAATCCTGAGCCCTTCAAACCCTTCCGGCCCCTGTAAACTCCTGAACCCCCCTGCAAGGGCTGAAAGCTCTGAAATCCTGAATCCCTACACCCTGTAGTCAAGTGCTGGGACGACTTGGGGGCGGCGGGGCGTCCATCACGGAGCGAGCGGCGGAACGCGGGCGGGCCATGCAGCGCTGTCAGTCAGTCAGCGCGGCAACATTGAGTACGGAAGCCCTGCCGGCGCGCCGGGCCGCCCTGTGCCTTCTTAGATGCAGGAGGTACAACGTGCAACAAAGCATTTCTGCAGCGCAAGAGGTTTTGTGGCGCGTTGTACGTCCTGCATCGCGGAAGGAGTTAGGCGGCCCGCTGGCAGTGCGGCCCAGTGCCCTGCTGTCAGTGGTGAATCGCTTGGGTGCAAAAGTTACGCTCCGCTCGGCGCGTGTGGGCGGTGGCGGTCTGTCCTTGGTTGTTGCATGCTGCTGGAATGAAGCGTTGCTGGGCGGTGGTGCAACCACGCTGTCGATTCGGACCTGTTTTGGGCATTGAGGCAGAGCGCAAATCGCGGTGGCGTGGTTGCTGGGTGTGAGGCGGCGCTGAAACAACTCACGACGCTGTTAAAAAGGGGCCACGAATAAGCAGGAGGGGCATGCATGCATGCATGGGGATGCGTGGTGTTAGGGTTTAGGGTTTAGGGCCACGAATGAGTAGGTTTAGGGTTTAGGGCCACGAATGGGTAGTAGACTAGTAGGGGCGTGCATGCATGCGTGGGGATGCGTGGTGGCCGGCGCTGTGGGGTGTCGTGGAGGCTGCCAGCAGCTGCTGTGACATCTTGCATGATGCCGGCCGCCCATGCAGCATGCCTGCACGCTCCTCAGCATGCCAGCAGCACTTGGCGTGCTGCTGTGGAATTACACAGATGGCATAGTTTGCACGTGATGCATACAAGCATGCTTTGCAAGCAAACCCGGCCATCCATGCCATGGCCATCCCACACCAGCACACCGGCATGCATGGACGCAAGCTTGCTCTTGATGCATGGTCGTATTGTTGGATGACCACTTCACACGTACAGTGCTCAGGTGCTGTGTGGGGTAATGACATTGCGTGGCCTCACGGGAATCGTTGTTGACGCGAAGCATCACGTGATGCTAGCGTTAAAAACGATTTCCGTGGGGCCATGAAGCGTGCATGTGTGTGAGGATATGAGCTGCACCTGAAATGGCGGGTGGCACAAAACGAACAACGGTCCGATGGTCTCGAGCAGTGGTCGTAGTGAGCGCGATCTGTTGGTGATGGTATGTCGAAGCATTTCGTGCTGATCCGGCCACCTGCACTAAACCTTAAGCTGAGCATGCAGCATTGTGGAGGGATGCAGCTCACCCCAGACAGGAATGTAGCGACAGTGCACGTGAGCAGGGCACGGCAGGATGACAAAAGAAGTAACCACTGGCTAGGACTCTGCAACAGCAAACGCAGCGCAGCAACAGGCAGCTTTGACTCATGAGTTACAGGTCACGCGCATGTGTGTATTCTGCCAAAGCTCAACTGATAGGGATTTGTTTTGGGGGACGGTTCCAGGCAGGAGTTGCCATTGAGGCTCGGGAGACGGCAGAGGGGGAAAAGCGGGGGCGATGCGGCCGCATGCTTGCCATGCGGTTCCAGTATGGCTTGCTGTTACCGCATGCCAGGGCACGCCTGTTGAAACAGGAGCGCCATCGCACGCGGTACCAGCAAGCCATGCGCCGTCGTGCCAAGTATGATCCAGCAGGTCTCATGTGTGGCGATAGTGGTCCAGGTGATAGGTTTCCATCCCCCCCATTTCATGAATCATGCCGCAGCTGCTGTTGTGCTGTGGGGCCACAGGCGGACAACCTGTGTGCGCTGAGATGCTGAAGCAATTTGGACTTCAGGGTGTTGAGAGTTTCATTGATTGATTGATTGATTGACTGTTCATCACTTGGCCGCCGATCAGGCCATTCATGGATGAGTATAGCGGTCGGAATGCTGTGCGGGGGGGATGTTCACGCGGATGTGCGTGCTTGACGCGGACCCAGGTGTACATGCATGATCTGTTCAGGAGTGACTTATGAGTGTGCGTCATGACGGTTTACGCCCTGCATGCAGGTGCGCGTGATTGACCAGTGCCCGTGCCGCCAGGTGCTGGCGGAGGGCGCCCCTGGAGTCAAAGCGGGGGGAGAAGTGCGGCGCCAGGAGTGGTGCTGCGGCGGGCAGGTGATCGATTGATTCATTGCGTGATTAGTTGATTGCTTGATTGATTGGCTTTCAATTGACTTGGCCATTCAGTCCGTCCATGGATGGAAGGCAGGTATGCAAGCCTGACGGACGCGACCGTATCTCATTATTATCACCCCAGCTAGTCCGTTGCCCCACCAGAAGCTATCCTGGCTCATGGTGTAGAAGCAACATGAAGCCACGACAGCTTCTGCTGGGGCGATGAGCTCGCACTCAGCGCAGGCCGGCGCCTAACTGTACAACTGTACAACCGTCCAGTATAACCATGTGACCATGTAACTATGTCTGACGGTAGGGAATGCTTTGGGGTTGATTCAAGGCATTACACCGGAATGATCCCAGCAAGGTGTCTGCTGTCCCCCCCGGGGGGATGCGCACAGACAGCCCGGTTGCTGCGCATGTTTGTGCAAGTGACCTGCCAGCCCCCCACACTACCTGCACGATGCACCACTGCGCGTGTGTGAGGCATGCTTGGGTATTAGCTGCGCTGTGCTCACTGCGCTGTGTGAGCTGAGTCAGGTATGAGAGCACCTTCTCGTGCGGTACAAGTGCGTATTGGAGTGCTTGCCTAGGTCCTGGTGGCAGCAGCGGGTCGAAGGTGGATTTCTTCGAGGCTACGGGTTGACTTTTCATCACTTGGCCGATCAGGCCATTCATGGATGAGGGCAGTGGTCATGAAGTCACATGGGGTGGACAGTCTTGCGAGGATACTGTGTTCAGGCCGCCATGCGCTTCTCAGGCCGTACTCTGCTAGCTGCGGTGTCCGGGGCGCTGTTGTTGACCCTAAACCCTGAAAACCCTAGAAACCCTAAACCCTAAAACCACAACCCACAAGGGGAGTACGGCGTGCTTGTACTGGTGTGCATGTTTGGGACGTGATGGGAGTCTGGGTGCGTGCCAACGAACAGCTCTTGCAGAGGTGATGGTGGTGGTGCCGTGCTCTGTGGCGGGCGTGATTTCGCCGCTGCTGGAGCGAGCACACGTTGAAAGCGTAGCGCAGCGCAACGTGATTGGTCGCTGGTTGCAAGGTACCAGCATTCTTTTAGTGTGCATGTCCCTCTGCACTTCTTTCTTTCGCCGCATATATAGCCGCTTACTTGCTTTGCACTTTACGCAATGCACTAGCTGCATCCAGGACCTAACTCTGATTTGAACCGCAGGTGTGGCCCCGGTCACGCCACATAATGGCAACGTGTGGCAGCGGCTGGACAGGGTAGTGGCGGTTAGAAGTCCAACGGTTTGTGCTGACACCGCTGCCCCCGCAGCCCGAAGTGCCTGCGCTGGCAGAGGCGGTCATCAAGCACGAGGCGTACTTGAATGGACTGGATTCCTTCCTGCTTTTCGACAAGAAGGAATCCAGTCCGTTCATGTCTGCTTTTTGCTTGGTAACCGCCTCTGCTAGCGTAGGCACCAAGACGGACCTGGACAAGAAGATGAAGACTGATGGGACAGTGTGGCCATCATCTGCTGTGCAAGGCTGTGCTATCTCCTCCTTTCCGCTGTGTGCTCCTCATGTTCGTTGCCTTACCTGCTGCATGGGTGCTGCCGTGGTCTGCACAGGCCGGGGTTTGACTGTGAGACACTTCTCACTTGGTTGATCAAGTGATCAGTGATCACTCAATGAGATCTAGATAGCAAAGCCCCTACAACATGGACCCGCGATTCCTAAACCCCACCCCTGAACTTGCCCTGAACCCCTACACCCTGAACCGTATGGCGGCAAGTGTGTGGTAGGGGAGGCTGCCCTCCCTGGCCTCATGCTCGTGCGCTCTCACACCCTCCATTGCATGCATGCATGCGTGCACATCTATCTTGCATGGCACGCGCAGGAGCATTTTGACCTCTCCTACTGGGCCTTTGAGTCGCTGGCGCACCCAGTGTACGGCGCCATGACCATTGAGTTCCGGCCCGTGGCCTGCGACAACGACCCCTCGCACGCGCCCGGCGCCGCCCTGCCCTACCTGCCCGGCTACGTGAGCCCATACCTGTACAGGAACGGCCCGCAGGTGAGGCAGTGATTGATTGGTTCATTGCCTTTACATCACCTGGCCGATGAAATCGGGCCATGGATGGGGTTAGTGGGCATGAAGTTGCGTGGGGCGGGTGGTGGGCGTCTGTGAGAGTGTGTGGGCATGCGCTTGATGCATGCATGCATTCTACGCATGTGAGCATGCTCTTGATGCATGCGTGCGTGTGATCATGCGCCTACCTACGCAAAAACGGCCCACAGGCAGGAGAGTACGGGCATGGCTTGATGCATGCGCTTGATGCATGCGTGCGTGTGAGAATAGCAGCTCTGGAGGGATGCGTGCGATGGTGCGCCATTGCATGGGTGCAAGCGTTTGCATGGGTGGATGGATGGGCGGGGGATGGATGGACCGGCCTGCTTGATGGCCCAACAGCGCCGCACGCTGGCCCTGCCCTCGCCTGCCTCGCTCATAGCTCTCATCAGTTATCACCGCGACACGTATTTGCGCACGTCCGCTGTGACTGTACAGAACAGTACGTACTATCCGTCTGTCACTCTGTCAGCGATAGAAGCTTGGACGGCGGTACTAGCAGTACTAGCGGTACTAGCTGTACTGGCGGTACGCCAGGCTCCTGGACGCTCCTGCCATACCCTTATGCCAAGCAAAACAATATGACACCAGGAGATCTAGGCTGCAAGTCGCAAGCGCAAGGCACAAGCGTCAGGAAGGACTGCCAGTCCAGGGCGCAAGCACAGGGGCTTCCCCCACGCTTGCGCCCTGAACAGGGAAGTCCTTCCTCACGCTTGTGCCTTGCGCTTGCGACTTGCAGCCCCTGGTCAGCACTGCTCAGGTTTCAGGTTTCAGATTTTAGGGTTTGGTAATCATCTTATATGCCTGTGGGATGCATGAGGTGGCCGTGTGTGCTGCTGCTCCCCATGCAAGCCAGGTTGAGGGTTGAAGGTTTAGTGCTTAGTGATGCTTGGGATGCATGTGGTGGCCATACGGTATGTGCTGCCCCGCCTCCTGCAGGCCGGATGGGATTGGCACCCCTACTTCGCCAAATACGCCCGACTCATCCAGCAAGGCGTCGTACCGCCACCCGCATCCAATACCACCTCCAATACCACCTCCAACACATCCACTACTGCGTCGACCTGCATGGTGCTGACTAAGCGCGGCGGGCTGCAGTTCCGCTGCCGCGGCGACTGTGAGGCGCCCGGGTATCAGCCCTTCGCGGCAAACGGCGTCAATGCGCTGCAGTTCTGGATCCAGACCGACGCGTCGACGGCGTCGGGGGGCTTCAACGCGAGCGGGAGCGCCAACGACAGTGCGGCGCTGCTGGCGCTGCCGGCCCCTCCACTCAAGATCTTCCTGCTGAACGACAACGCCAACAGGTGCGCCTGCGCGTGCGTGCGCGTGTGTGGTTGTCGCACAACAGCGTCCTGCCCCTGCCCCTGCCCCAGCTGCTGTTGCTGCCCCTTGCTGCTGCTGCCATGCATGCCAGCAGCATCTGCATGCGATTTGCGTGGGGTGCAGGGGTTGGGGGTGCACGGGTGCAGGACATTGGTATGTGAGGGCCTCACAACCTAATGTAGGGTTTAGGGTTAACCTGTTGAGTGTGCAGGACATTGGTATGTGTCACAGTCCTCACCTGGAGGGGAGTGTCGGCCTCGGCTAGAAAGCTCCAAGCGTCAAAAATCTAAACCTCTGCGAGGACATCCGAGCCTGTCACGTATTGGTGTGCTGGGCGTGGTTGACTTGACATCACTTGGCCAATCAGGCCATTCGTGGATGTGCTGGGCGTGCGCACTCTGTGTGTCACCGTATCACTCTGTGTGTCACCGTATCAGTAACGGGTGCACAATCCACAGACAGGCAGTTGCGGTTTGCCGGCTCAACAGCGCCCGATTGACTGGGTTGTTGATCGGTGCTGACGAAACGCCCACTAGTACCCACTCAACCAGGCATCGCTGTGCCAGCGACCATCGGGGATGAGTGCTTATGCTTGGCTGGTGGTATGCAAGAGGGTCAGACAGTTGAGCAGTGCTGCGCTGTGCTGTGGGGGGGACAGTGAGTTCAGCGCATGCTGCCCCTGCTGAGCGCCTTGCCCGTCCTAGGAATGTGCTGCTGTATTGCGCATCGCACCGCACATTGTACTGCAGGTTCTGCGCCAAGGAGATCTACCTTAACACCTCCTCCGTAGATCCTCAGCTCCTCAACGCGTCGTCACCCTCGCAGCTCCGAGACCAGGTGGTCGCCGCGCCTGCTCCCATCGCCACTGCGCTCGCTCCGAAACCAGCCACCGGGGCCGGCTCCGGAACCAATGCCTCGTCCTCGTCCTCGCCGCCCGGCCTGGGCCCGTGGCGGCTGTACCGCATCCCGATCTCCGAGTGGCGCTGCGGGGATGTGGGCGTGCCGCAGGGCAACATCACGCGTGTTGAGTTTCAGGACGTGGGGCCGGGTGATGCGGCGTTCTGCCTTGCGGACGTTCAGCTGGTGAAGGTGTAGTATGGCCACGTCTTCACCGCACGCAGCGCTTCAAACACATCAACTTCAAGTCCCCCCAAGTATATCAACAAATGTGTGGTGTACTGGTGTTGCCTGGGGGGTGGGAAGGTGTCACGTACTGACATGGCTTTGGCAGCGGTCGCCACATATTGCTCTCTGCTAGTACTTGTTAGTGCGAGTAGCACACCTCATCTTCAATCCCTGATGAGCTATAGCCTGCAAGGGCACTGGATGCCTATTCCATAAATTACCTCATTTCCAGAGGCTTTGCTCTGGCGGGGGACAAACGCACGGCGCACGAGACCCTGCGAGAGTGCCGATGTGTTGATAGCGATGGCACGGCGTCTCTCCCGGTCCAGGCAATACAAAGTGAATAAAGCAAATGTTTGTTGTGGTTGCGTGCCTTGCGGAACTTTCATTTTTTGCTGACGTGCATGGCATCTCTTCCTGTGCGCGGGTCCGCAGCGTTGTTTGTTGCTTTTGAGCCTGCGGCTGACTGAAGCTACTGCGCCGGCCAATGACCGCGTGCGTGCGGGGCGCAAGCATCTGTGCGTGCGCATCAGAGGTCATAACTCATAATTGCTCCAGCACCTGTGGCGTCACCGAGACGATGACAGTACTTACAGGTTGCAAAAGCTGGAGTGCTCACGTGCACCATGCCACGCCGCTGCTGCTGCTGCCCACCTGTTTCACAATGCATGTTGTGGCGTTCTACACGCAAACTGTGTCGCCCGAACGGCGTGCTTCATGCATTTTCACTGTTGTGTACCACCCCTCCAACCCTCAAGCCAAACGTTCGGTGTGCAAACTGCTGTAGCACGATACCCAGGGTAATGGCTGGCGTGCTGTGGCAGGCTCAACAAGCTGGCTGGCGCGGGCAGGAGTCGATGTTGGCGGTTGACTGCACAATCAGTCAAGCAAAACCCCAGCGTCAAAGGGCGAGCCCAAAAGGCCATCACATCACGACATGAGCCCATGAGGATGTCAGCCATACGGTAACAGTCGAGTCAAGGAATGCATTCCTGCATAGAGCGGGCGGTACAATGCCGCGGGTGGCGCATGAGCACCAGCAAATCGATGCGCGATGCATGCTCCCGAGATGGGCCAGGCATGCATCATCATGCATCGTTACACACATGGAGGGGTGGTGGACGCAAGCGGGGGGATGCATTGAGCCACGCGGCAGGGGGGCGGGGGATGCAGTACAAGCGCTATAAGTGCGAGATGGCGAGGCAGCCAAACACCTAATACGGGACTGTGAAGGGGGGCAGCGTGCAAGCAGGGCGGGGACACAAGGTGATGGAGAGCATGCATGATGTATCGCACGCCACATCGGCGCAAGCAACCAAGCGCACTGGCAGAGGCAGGCAGGGTTGGCAAGAGCGGTTTGGAGCGCACACACTCACTCACGGCAGCAACGCATTCAGGGATACAGATACATGTTGTTCAGATACATGTTCCCCCTCAGCAAATGGCTGTTTCTCAGGCATCGCTTGGGCAGGAGGAGGACTGCCGCATCGGGCACTACATGTTGTGTTTGGGAGGGCTGAGTTGGTGAACAGGTGAAGTGAATGACAACGGTCGATCGCAGGGGTGAGCGGGCGAGGGGCGTACAAGTGACGGTGATCGGCGGAGAAACAAGGCCGTCAGGCGACCAGCCATGCAGCGTTGAGTGCACGCGTTGCACACATGCACATCACTGTGTGCAGCACGCGTGACACGCCCGCCGCACTTCAGTGTGCTCTTTTGCGCACGTCACTCATGAGATGGCAGCGCCCGTGTGCCAGATGGAGGCGAAACGCTGCGCGCAATCATGGCTCATGCGGTACAAGGTCGATCGTAACTCATGCAATACCATGCAAGTGAAGGCCATGACGCGTTGCGGCGGTGGCTGCCATGAAAGTGCCGGCCATGAGCCTATTGGGTTCTTGCGCACCACAACCAGATAAGACATCCCAAGAGGACGGACCCAGCGTGTTGACAGGATACATTGTTCTTTGATAACAAGGTCCATACCAGAACCAGAACGTAGCTAACCAAAAGAGAACCAGTGCAAGGTGCTGATGCACAAACTCCAGTGACCAGCTGCTGCTGCTGCTGCTGCTGCTGCTGCTGCTGCTGCTGCTGCTATGACAGTAACAAAGGTTTTGAGGTAGCCACAAACAAATCATCTGCGTGCGCACCAGGTCGCCATGCATTATTCCTCGTGCAGGGCAAGGGCTGCAGCATCAGCCTACTAGGGCTGCACAAGCCACGAGGGGGCCAAGAGATTCCATGTAGAGCAACAGGCACCATCAGCTTTTTGTGACTACAGTACAAACTACAAAGTAGAAATGTACAGTATTACACCTCACCGCCTGCGGAATCAGCCTCGCATGAGCATGTCTCAGGTCGCTCCACGTATTGCCGGCCGCACCATGCTACACTGACCCGTACCGACCGTGCCGAGCACACCGCAGCAGCCAGCGGCCCGGGGCACATGCACATACGCCAGCAGGGCTGTGCAAGCGAGGGAGGTGCCCAGGCAAGCGCCGCTGAGCAAGCAAAGCAAAGCGGAACAGCGTCCGCATCTCTGCGTCTGCGTCTAGGCGTGTGAGGGCGTGAGGGCGGGTGGCCACTGCTGAGGGAGCAAAGCAAAGCGGAGGAGCAGAAGACTCTCGTGCTTCTGCGCCTCTGCGCCTCTGCGCGTGAGGGCGGGTGGGCGCACGAGGGCGTGCTGGCGTGAGGGAGGGCGGGCGGGCGTGCTTACGCGGAGGTCGCCTTGACGGCGGGCGCGTCGTTGCGCTTGGGTGCCTGCTCGTAGAAGGTCCCCGCCAGCACGCTGCAGCACAACAGTGCACACACACATGCACACACACGCGCGCACAGCGGCTCAGCTAGCGTGCATGAACACACACCGTTCCATGCCACGTGTGTGCCGGGTGGAGCATGCGACCAGTGGGTGCATGGATTCAACAACTGGCAGCTGCTTTGCGATTTCAGGACTGTGTGGGGAGGTGGTGTGTGTGTATGCACACTGTACAGAAGCGGCGAGGGAAACAGGGCATGCGCGCTTCACAGTTGCGTCGGCCTGTGCCACGGACTCCCTTGCTGACCACGACACACTCGCAATCACACCCCGGCACGCATGCTCTTCCTGCAGCTGCATGGTCTTAACAGCGGGCTTTGCAGCGCACTAGGGCAAGTGCGCCATGCACAATGCACGGCCCCACAGCAATCACACTGCATGGCCCCACGGCCGCTCCTTCTGACACACAAACGCGTGCATGGCGACGCCAACCTCAGCAGCAGCCGGCATCAGGAGCACACAGAACACACGTGCATGCCTTCCGAGCCTGCTTGCCTTGCTGCAAGCGGCTGAGGCCCAAAGTGAGATTGATCCCCTAAACCCCACAACCTACACATGGTGCATGCTCGTAAGCTGTGTCCCCTCCCCTGCTCCCCCCCCCCCTTTGCTTCACAAATTACCCTACTCACCAGATCAGCAGGAATCCAATGCCCGCCAGGGACGCATGCTTGTCCCAGATCATCATGTTGATGATCACGGTAACGATCTTGCAGACGATGCCCACGATCGTGAAGTACGTCGCCGACACATTCTCACGGAGCAGATACGACGCGTGTGACATACCCACGCCGACCGCACTTGCTAGGAACAAGGGAACGATCTGGGAGGCGCCCCAGGACAGCTTCATGAGGGTGTGGTGCTCGCCCAGGGCAGGCAGCACGAAGAGCATCGGGATGAGCGAGCCGAAGTTGGTATAGTAGACGCGGCCCCAGTTGGTCATGCGCACGGTGTCGCACATGTGCTTGACGTACACGCAGTCGAACGTGAAAAATATGTACCTGCGCAGGTTTTTCAGGCACGGGTTTGCAACGGTTGGTGCTTGGCACAGGATATGACACAGCGCTAGATGCTTGACGCTTGGTGCCGATGCGCCATGTGGCGAGTCGTTCGGGTGGCGAAACATCACGAACCATGCGCCTGCCTATGGTCTGAGACCACAGGCTGAGTGTATAAGAGACCACTGCGAACGAATATTATGCCTTTTGCCTGGATTCAGTCGCAACGCTCCTGAAGTGCCGGGCTGCGGCCGGAGGTATGGAGAAGTTGCAAATCATGATTTTCCCGAGCGCCACGCATAAGGCCCAGCTGCGCTTGAACAACCACAGCTCACTCCTTATTTAAACAGTACTGCCTGGCGGCAGGCACAGCGGCGCGAGCAGGCACGTCCGCCTCAGATGGACAGCACTCTGAATCCCCGAGACCGCTCATCGGGACAGCAAGGTGCCACTTACCAGACTACGAGCCATACATATGCCTCGACGTGGAAATCACTGTCCGTCCAGACGTATCCTGCGGCTCCCAGCAAGAGCACAAAGAGGCATCCCCAGCTCCGGGCGTTGGGCAGAGCGCGGCCCAAGAAGAGGAAGTCGCAGAACGACAATACGATTGGAGTGGAAGACCTGTGCACAGCGGCAACACAGGTGCCAGTGTCGTCACCGTTGTAATTCATTTATGTCCCCGTACAGTGCACATCAACTGTGCCCATATCATACGTTCGCCGCACTGCAAGCGACGTACCTAAATGTAATGAAGGTCTCCACGTTGCTGGCCTGGAGCACCTTAACGTTGGCAAAGAGGCAGCCTATGAATCCAAAGATTACCCAAACGAACTTCTGTATTTTTGCCCACTCCAGCGCATCAGCTTTTATCACGTTCGCCATCGAGCACGCTTTGACGACGATGGTCGAGGTCAGCAGCTGGGCAACCAGCACGAAGCCAGGGGCTTTTGTAGAGTGCACAGCAAGTTTGTTGAAAACGAGCATGGTGCTGTTGGGAGGAGAGGAAGCAGGCGGCAGCACACAGCGTGGGAGGTGTGAGTCGCAATCATGAATCCAACTGCAGACGCCCAAAAGAAAAACACACACGCAACACAGTGGAAACTGTACCTTGAACAGGCAGCATAGTACAGGATGATGGCACCGGTCCTTGAAAGCCAGGCGGCAGTCCTACGTGATTTGGGTGATTCACTTGGGCCCGCCTCCACGCCAGCGCTGTCTCCCTTGTCCCCAAGAAGAGGCTGGTTAAGGGAGAGGTCCTTGCTTGAGCTCATTGCTTCAAGCTTGCGAGCTACTTACAGAGGTGGAACAAGGGACAGCGTGGCTGTCGCGTCACCTTCGTGTTGACACGTACAGTAATTGCAGTCTAACAAGGTATGCAGCCGGACAAACACAGGAAGGTAGCCTTATGGCGTATAAATGGAAACACCTCAATGATTTTATCTGTTCATGTGATGTCAGTGGAGCGTCAAATGCCAAAAAACGGAGAAACGGCGGGAACTCCACCTCCGAGACCATCGAACAGGCAAGGGCAGCTGTCCCCAGAAAGCTTGCTTGGGCCAACTATGATACTGCTACAGAACTGGTAAGTAATCATAGTGGCAGAAGTACCTGGTTGAACTCAGGGTATCTAGTATTGGAATGGGCACGCTTGACGTCGTGTCGCTTTGCAGGCGTGTTGCATTGGTGTGTCAGTGTGCATAACAGGGCAAGATAGGCCGCAGTTGCAGACACGAAATGGATGAAGATGTACTGAGGCACATAGACACTTGTAAGCTCAGCTCTGAGCTGGCCATAGCCGCGATGAGGACCGTTCACTATATGGTGTGCCCTGCATGTCAGCCTGTGACGCACGGTCAGCCTGCAACGCTCCCCCCCACACCCCCACACGCTTTTCAGACGCACTGATTACACACTGAAGCGTGGGCACACGCTCTTTGCCATGGTGAAGGCATGCCGCACACTGTTTTGACAGTTGAGCGTTGCTCACTGCAGTGTGTGCACTGAGCGCATGTAAATCGTGAATAGGTGGTGCTGTCAAAGACAGGTGGTGCTCCCCAGCTGAGTGCATGCGGTGAGTCTACTAGACCGTGATAGAGGGTGCATGGTGCAGGGTTGAGGGTTTACGGCGCCGCAAACCTGATGGCCCGTCCCCAAGTAGTGCAGACGGTAACCCAAGCCAAATGACATGTATGGACGTATGGTGCAATGCGGCGGGCTTTCGCTGTTGACCGGTGTGTTGCTGATGAGCCTGACAGGTGAGGTGGCTGCTGTCGGAGCTGCCGCAAGCGCCAATCCAACGCGCGAAGCCTGGCTGGAGCGCAAGTAGTGGGCACCGCAGGGCAGATAAACACCGTAAACGGCTGCAGCGCCGTTGATGCTGACGCCGGCTGCGATCGCTGCTGCTGCTGCTGCTTCACGCCGTGCTGTCAAGCGTGCTGTGCGTGCATGCCTGTGCAGAGCGGCCACAGCCTAAGAGTGCTAGTGCGCGTGGGCACGCCTGTGCTGCTGGCAGACTGCTGCTGGCAGGCGTGCGTTGTTGGCGCTACAGCGCCGCACCCACCACCTGGGGGATCCTCCAGTCGTCCCAAGTGCATGTTTCAGTGCAGCAGAGATAAATTGATTACCGTACACTGACTTAATTGTCAGTCCCAGCTCCTAGACCATACACACATATGTGTTGGGTTTTGCCTGCAAGCGCACGGTGCTGCCTGTGAAAATGCACCCGCTGGCCGTTTCATGCATCACTCGGCTTCATCATGCACCGGAACCGTAACAGGCACTGCGACGCTCTCGCATAACTGCGGTAGTCATCACGCCAGGACCGTCAGCACGCCAGCTCACTCATCCTGAGGAGAGAACAGCAGGCTGCGATCCCAACCCCCAACTATGCTCGGTGCCACCCACACAACGCAACGCAGCGCTACTACGACACGTACGCGTGCGTACGCGTGTGTACGCCGGAAGGGCACGTGCTCGACGGCTCAACCCTGCGCCCTGGGCACACGCGTACGCCGGAAGGGCACGTGCTGCAACAACTCAACAACCTCTTCTGCACGCCTGGTCCCCATCTGGGGGGGAGCAGCATGGGCCGCTCGGCCGGCACGCTCCTGATGTAACAGCAATCGCCAAGCCGCTCTGGGCACACCGCCGCTACAGCAGGCGCTGCCCCGGGTCCAGGCCCTTGGCCTCCCTCGCGGTGACGAGGTCGCCGCCCTCTGTGTAGGACTCGGCCACCCCCGGGATGTTGAGCCCGCTCTTGAGCGCCTCCTTGCCTGCGGGCGCACATGCGAATCAACGATGATGGCAAGGGGAAAGAGGGGAAAGGGGACAGAACGCACCAGGGCAAAGAGGGGGAAAGGAGACACGAGGACGGTTGGTGCGAAGTTGGTGCGATGGAAGCGGGGAAAGGGAAGGCGAGGGGGGAGGCGGCAATGCGAGCTTCAATAGCGTATTCGGTGACGTTGGAACAGGAAGGTGCCCCCGATCGTGTTACCACTTTCAGGGCTCTCTCTGACTGTGGGTTCACTTTATTCCCAGCACTTGCTATAGCTATCAGGCCCGGTGTCAGGCCGCATGTGCGCTCGCTCGCTCGCTCACCGGTGGACACCCAGCGCCCGGGCGGCGGCCGCCGCTTGCCGCTCGGCGACCACACCTGCACGCCGGCGCCACCACACACGCGCGGAGAACGCAAGGCGGCGATTGGTGAGAGGAGAGACAAGCAAGGCGAGCTGAGGGTGATGTGGCGGGCAGGCATGTGACCGCTGACCTCACCTTACAGGTACGCATTTGTAATGTTATGTTATGTTACATCAGGAGCTTGTAATACATGTGCATGACGACCAGGTGATGTTATGTTATGCAAACGACCCGTGCTCCCCAACCGGTAATAGGTAGGCGCTGCACCCTGGCAAGTACGTTGCACTCTCATGTCCATAAGGGTGTCCACAGGTAGTAGCTGTACTGTAACTGTCCTGTGTATTGTAGCTGTGGCTCCGCAATCAGCCAGGGGGCAGGCACGCAGGTCGTTCAGATGCCGTACGTGGGAGGCTTGCATGCATCGCAGGCATACGAGAGCTTATCTGCATGTATGCGCTTGCATAAGCATGTGATGCGTAGGCAGTCCGACAGTCCACTAGCCTGCGTATGCATTATCCTCACCTGGTTCCAGCCGGCGTAACCGCCCTCCATCACACCAACGTTGGTGTAGCCCTCGGCCGCTAACGCGGCGGCGGCACGCGCGGACGCCTCCCCACCCTCGCCACACATCTGCCAACGCACCCAACGCACAGTCCAAGGCGGAAAGCAGCGGCGTTGTAGGACAAAGTCAACCAGACGTCACGCGGCAGACAAACCTAAAGGTTGCCACCCAACCAAGTCAGCAGTATGTATGTGTCGCCTTATGGACATGTGCTGGCCACCATGTGTGGTGCATGCGCGAGAGGCAGGCACAGTAGCGCTCCCCCAGCTCCCCCCCACACACGCGCACAAACACTGTATAGGAGCCACTCAGCTGTATGGGATGATTCCGGCAGCTGCGTACCAATGCAGCTGGGTAGCAAGGCACATGAATGCATTATGGATTTATGGGTATATGACTTGAGCGCGGTAGGGTTAGGGACTCAAGGGTCAGGCTACAACGCATCAGTACCATTTTTGGCGCTCTTGCCGGCTTACCACGATGATGCCTGCGGCCTTGTTGCGGAACGCCGCCGCCACCTGCGTGTTGTGTGGTGTGATGTGGTGGCAGGAGGGGGGGAGGGCCAGGGGGCCATGTCGGTCATGCGGGCGCGTTGGCGTGTGATGGAGCTACTCGTCTACGCTCTCAGTGCACGGGCATCCTGGAACATATCTCAAGCTCTGAGCCCTAAACGATGTCAACAAGTCATGTTTAAGCCTGGACCGGCTGAACACCGTCCTAAACAAGGCATGCCTGTGAACAAGTGCACCGTGCAAGCTGCGTACATGTCAGCATTGTTAGCACTTGGGGGGGGGGGCCCTGGGGGGGTGCGCCTCTGACGCACGGCACAAAGAGCAGCAGCAAACGATGGGAACGCACTGGCGCAGCCAGCATCAGGACAGGGAGGGCCGAGCCAGAGCGGTGAATGCTCAATGCGCCATGCGCTGTATTATCCACTGACCCCCCCCTCGGAAGGGGGATACCCTTCTATCCCCCTTCTGTCCCCTTAGACTTATCCACCCCCCCCACCGACCCCTGTACGGCCCCCTTACCGCCCCCGAACAGGGTAGCCCCTTTCTGTCAAGTCACAGTCCCCTTACCACCACACACAGGTCTCCCTGACAGAGGGGGTGGCTTCCCTGGCAGAGGCACCACTCTGCTGCACGTGAGGCACTCACCAGCGACAAGAAGCGCGGGTTCGGCCCTCCCGCCGCGTTCAGCATGGGGGCGTTGACGCTGCTCTTGACCGGCTTCGTTATGTGTTGGTGGTCATACTCCTTTTCCGACCTGCCACATTCCATACAAGAGCAAGAAAGCGCCAGTTTTGCAAGCGCCAGTTTTGCATGCGCCAGATGCGTGGGGGATGACAAACGGCAGCAGGTCGCCAGTGCTGAACGCTAGTGTCAAGGTCCCTGACCTGACATCGAGGACCATAGCAGCTTTCTGGTCCAGAAGCTGCTTTGCTTCTTCGACGCTGTACGAAGGTGCATCTCGCGACCCTAGCGCGCTGCAGCGAATGGATGATGACAGCGCTGAGTCCGCCCGCAAGCAAGGATTCAAGTAGGGTGTCGCTGTCGTGTGTTGCTGCCTGCAGGGCAAATATCGTGTGTGCTGTTGTCCAGCGGGCATATCGCAAACGTGGCATCAGGTACGAAGCGAGGAAGTGGCTCGTTCATTTTACCTTACAAAAGCACCTCTTGAGCAGTGCGCGTGTGCGCCAAACGCTCGCCAGGAGCCTTGCGGGCGGTATCCGCAGCTGGAGGCTGTCCCAAACGCATTCAAAACACCTGTTAGTGCAGAAGTGGGCCATGTGTCAAGGTGGGGGCAACGCATTCGTTGACCGCCCTGGGCGGGTGCCGGATAGCATAGTACTGAAAGAGGTAACACGCGCAGTTGCCTTTCCTGCCACTTCACCTGCCATTCCTTCCTCAAAAGCTGTTGTGTCTGGACTGAGGCTGCTGCGCTATAAGGGTGCCGTGATGCGTGTCACCAATCAGCAAGGCACGTGCTGCGCATGAAAAGGTTTCAGTCACGGTTGATGTGTGCACAGTTTGTGGTGGTACGTGAAGCGTGTTGAGTGCAGTATGCTCGGCCTTGCAAGTGTGACCTGGCTCCACATGGTACATGGCATCACCTCGAGCTGGCCTTGTCACAAAGTACAACCGCCTGACGCGTGATGGGTATAACACCTGGCCACAATCCAGCTGGCCGGCTTGTCGTTTTCCAACCACCTTCCAACCTTGCAGCACTGGCAAGAGTGGATGCATAGTATCAGGCACCACTTGCCACTTACCGCTTGCACGCACGCATGCATCAATGCAATGCTGCGTGTCCCAAAGCGATGCAGTGGGCAGTATGGGGGCGTAGACCGCGTAAGCTGCAAGCAGCACCTGCCGGCCCAACGCACCCCCCCTTCGGTCGGTGGGCAGTCGCACAGACAACACGGCATTACAGTATCCATTGTCACCACCTGTTGTTGATGCCAAACACCATGCAGTCAACGTGCTAAACGCAGGTCACCTTCATGACAGGCAGTTTGTAGGCAGTGGCATTTGGCGCACGCAACAAGGCGGTCCCAAACAAGAACCTAAAACGCACGCACGAGGATCACCCAAGTTGGGCATGGCGTGTCCCGCAGGCAATTTAAAGTCGCAAGATGATGTGTGGACATGGTGGCCACAGGGCGAGGTCAAAGCCAAGAGCCGTCGCCCTCTGCCCTCGACCTGTGCATGATGGCGTCCAGGACCAGCTTGGAGTCCCAAACTCCCAATCAAGGGCGCTGCCGCCCGAGTTAAGTGACCTCATCAGCATATGCCACACACACGACACGCTGCCGCATTCGAGGTGCGGCGCACGTGGCACATGCCAGCCCCTCTGCATGCAACCATGCACACATGCCGCGTTGTGTCGGTGAAGGACGTGTTGTGAGCCAGTAGCCCAGCACACACGCGTGAGCTACCTAGCTGCATGAGTGACTGGTAGGCGTGCCACGCTCAAGCGTGCGGGCCGAACCGTTGGCCAGTCAGACAGGATGAGGCGCTGAGCACACACTGGTAGACACGAGACGCACCTAAACGAAACGTCATACAGTCAATCACAACACAAGTATTGTGAATACACCATGTACACACGCGCAGCCGTGGCTGCATTCGAAAAGACAAGCCATTTTCCAAGCCAGCACTGCGAACGGCAGCGGCAGGCACCGCAACACAATGGCATCCCAAGTTCCAGGCGCGAACAGCCAACACGGCATACGCCGAACAGCCTACAGACAAACACACGCAAACACAAACACAGTAGACTGCACTTTACCCACACTTGCAAAATGCCTTTGGCGGGCAGCGGGCGCGTGAAGCCAAGCAAAGTGCAGAAGGACCATTTCGTGACAAACGGCGTTGCCACCCACGTGCCAAGTGCTGGTAGCGCATTAACAAACATGCGCGTCACACATGCCGCATGTGCCGCACACGGCGTGATGTTGGAAAAGGCCAGCGGCAGGTGCCAGGCGACCTTGCTGCCTGCCAACTGCCAAGCTGCCCATGCAAAGGGCATGGCTGGCATGACCCCGCACCCTGGTACGGTACGGTGTGTGAGGTTATAGGAAAACCTGCCAGCAAACAACCAGAACCAGAAAGCGACGACACAGCACAAAACATGTGGAGTCCAGCGGTCAACCATAGAGTAGGGGACACCTGAGAGCCTTTAAGGAGGTCAAGCCGGATGGCCCGAGGCTTGGCAGCCGGCCAGCTTCAGTCATGGCCTGTACGAAGCGCTGGCGTGCAGGCATGCTGCGAGGAGCACGGCGAGCACGGCGAGCACGGCGGCAGCGACAGCGGCCCGTTACGCCACCGCATCAACGGTATTCAGCAGTTGACCGCGCCGGCACAGACCATTGAGTACGGCAACAGTGCTAGTTGCTGCAGCTCGCTGTGCTGTTCTGACACGGTGTCCGGCTGCGGGATTCATCCAAGCCGTGCGTATGTGATGGTGCATGTGCCATGTGGGTACGGTGGCACCTGTAGGGGAGCACGATTGTAGGGGGGTACGTACGGGGGGAGCGCTAGGCGCTACGGGGGCACCTACAGGGCAGCAGCAACGCTAGTGCTACGGAGGTCCGCAAAGGCATGTGCCTCCGTGTTCATATCATATCATTTCGCGTTCACCGTCGCACGGCTGTGTGACTGACACCAGCAATGGATGGAGGCGGGGCGGGGGGTGTATGACGCCTTTCACCTGCCTGCTTCGCACCTGCCGGTTGCCCCTGTCTGCGATTCCAAGCCTGCACGGATGTTGGGGGCGCCCTGGACTGCACCGCCACACCCAATCCAATCTACAAGTATCGCGGTACAAACATGTGATGCAAATATGCAAATATGCAAGCCAGCTGTAGGGCCAGCCACGGGGGTTCCCGCGACATGGATCGCAATGATCGGTCCAGCCCACAAAATCCAAAAATCGCATGCCGGCAACCGTGCTTTGTCAAGCGCACGGCTCCTGAATCCTGATGCACAGCACGGCAGCGTGCAATGGTCTGAAGCAGCAATTTGCGAAGGGCATACGTGGCTCAGCAAGAAGTGAGCAGGCATGCTAAAACAGTGTCGTGTGGCGTCACCGGCACTGGCATGGCAGTAAGGTTTGTTTAACGGGACTGGTGTTTCATCTGTTGTGTTGCTGCGACTGCTTCACATCCATCACAGATTGACAGGGCATATACGCTATGGTATGTGCCCCAGAGGGAAGGGTTACCCTGCAAAGACAGGGTAAGCCCAGGTTTTGAAAGCGAAAACGGGTCTGAGGCGGGCAGGGGGCCGGCCATTGACCTACCCGCTCAACTGTTTATGTTGATTGGTTTTCGCCACAGCCGAAGCGAAAATGCCGGAACGCCTCGAGAAATGCTCTGATGCCGTCTGGCAGGCTCAGCCCGTGGGGGCACGACGTGTAGCAAACAAGAAAGGCGCAGAGGCCACACGACGTTTTCCTTGCGTATCCAAAAAGCACAGGCGCGACCTGCACGTGCGCCTATTACACCTACGCAGTGTGCACTGCGACAACACGGTGACCTAAACGACGGCGAATAAAAAGCAAACCTAAATCCATCACGTGGACAAGGGTTACACGAGCCACATGCAACCCTTTGGAAAGCCTTTCGACCACACCCGCGCACACCACATCGTAATGATAGTGCGCTATCGAGGCGCCACCACAGCCATGATCAATGGGGAATGAGCAGCGTGCATGCCTCCCGGGCCGATTGTCACTTACTCACTTGATGCCGAGGGCGGCATAGCAGCGTAAATGCGTAACCGATGCCACCTGAAACAGTCCGAACGTACCGTACCTTGAATGCCATGGCCCTATGAATGCCGTATAATGCCTGGATAGACTGCGCAAGTGCGCATGCTGTGCATGCAAGGTAGTCGTTTGTTGTCCCAAACACAGTGGGAGCAAACTAGCTGTTAAGCAACACGCCCAGACCCAGGCCGGCCCGTGTCGTTCAGCGGCCACGCGTCTGAAACCGACATGTCCGAATTGAGCATGAAAAGTCCGTGTATGGGTGCCGAACCTCAGGAACGGGGCTGCGGCATGCAACCTCAAAAATGATCTGGCGAACCTCAAAACTGAGCTCAACAAACGCGCAGCACAGCGTGACTTCCAAACCCGTTGTTCACCGCCAGTGCCGCTGCCCCAGAATCTCAGGTGCCGAGCCGTCGACTGTCCCGCAAGCGTTCTCACACGCTCGTGTCCATCCACCTGCTGATTCCCCAAAAACGCAGGCACCCGGAACCTTGCGTGCTGTTGTTCTTGCCATCACCTTGCTGAATGCATGACCCAGCCATCAACGCGCCGCCTTGCTGCTTCCAAACAGCTTCCGCAGCTTGGCCATGCCGCCCTTCTTCTGCTTCTTGCCGCCCGCGGCATCGGCGGCGGCCCCGCTGTGCACCCCCTCGCTGTCCGCATACGTAGAGTCCATGTAAGACGGCGATGCAACTGACTCGGATGCCACTGTGGTGAACGCGTCCACGAGCGCGGATGATATCGGCGCATGTCCTTGATGCGGGAGATGCAGGGAGGTTCGCACCGCCGGCAGATTGGAGGCCGCGCTGTGCTGCGCGCTGCCGGCGGCCACAGCCGCGTCCAGCCGGTCTGCCGCTGCGCCGCCGCCGCCCACGCTCCCCCGTGCGCCGTCCACCAGCACCAGCCCCGTCGCCGTCACGTTTGCCATGTCGCTCGTCTGCCGCTGCATGCTCAGCCGGCCGCTGCCGCCGCCGCCGCCGCCGCTGACGGCGGCGCCGCTGGCCGCGGCGGCAGCCGCGGCGCCGTGCAGCGCGTTGAGCTGCTGCCGCATCGCGGACAGCTCGCTACGGAGCGCGGCGATCTGCGGCTCGGCGCCCGAGATGCCCACATCGCCAAACAGCCCGCCGCTGCTGTTGCCGGTGTTGTTGCCCGCACCGCCCATGATCGAGTGGGAGGGGCCACTGCCGCCGGCCACAGCGCTGCTGGAAACCGCAGCGCCGCCACCCCCGGCCACCACATTGTTGGCGTTGCTGCCCCTGGTCAGCGTGTTCAGCGCGGAGACGTGGCCGCCGCCGCCGCCGCCCAGCCCGTCCCCGTGCGGGGCCTGCAGGCCCTGCCCCACGCCGGCGCCGGCGCCGGCCGCGGTCGCGCCCAACGGGGACAGCGTGCCGCCGCCCGCAGAGCCTGCGTACCCTCCGTACAAATCACTCATGGCCAGCGCTGCGCTGGTGTGGCCCCCGGAAATCGCATGCGCGTGGGGGGAATTCACCATGCCGTCTGGCGTCCCTGCGGCGGCAGCCGCTGCAGGGGTGAAGGCGGCGGCGTGAAAGCTGCCAGCGTGTGGCGGCGCCACGGCGACCATGCCGCTGCTGTGGCCATAGTAGTCCACCCCTGGAGCGGCTGCCATCGTTTGCAGGCTGCCGAACTGGCCCGCTGCTGCAGGCGCGTAAATGGAAGGGGCTCCGATGCCTGCGTTCTGGGGATACACGGCTGCCACGGAAACCTGCTGCTGCTGCGCAGCGCTGCCGGGCATGCCAGTAGGCCCCGCGGGCGCAGGTGTGGGCATCTGCTCGCTGCCGGCAAAGCCGAAGGCCATGCCGCCGGCGCCGGCACCACCGTACAGCGCGCTTGATGTGGGACACGGCCCTGCGCAGTGCGGGCACATAGCAAGGGACGACGGTATGAAGTGCGTGAATAAATGCAATATTGGATAGTGTTTACTGATGCTTCAGTGATTAGGAGCTTTGTAGCCACAATGCCATCGCAACACACGCGCAGGCACACACAATCCCACAGAATGTTGGAATTGGGCGTTGCGCGTGCACACCACTCCACCCAGCAAACCATGCGAGCACTGGTTCATCCGGCCAGTTTTGCGTGCACGAAACGTGAAACTGGCCTGTGTATGGTCATGCTTCAGATTGGGGCTTGTTTGCCTCTGCCAGGACAATACGTCATGTCCTGACGCCTTGCCTGCCCTGCCAAGCGCCCACCCATTCACGGTCACTTTCTAAAGCCTGTCAAGAGCAAGTACTGTAACTGCTCTGGAGACATTCTGTGGCCATGCATGGATGCAGGATGCCGCCAAAGGATGGCTAACCCTTCAGCCCCCGAGGACATGAACACTGAGGGTGGTGCGGCCCCGCATGAATCACACTGCATGGCCCCACGTGAGCCCCTTCCTGACACAGGGTGGCGCCCCCCCACGTGATAGATGCCGTGCGTCTAAAGCCCGACCTGTCATTCCGCCAAGCCCCTGAGAGGAGGAGTAAGATCGAGGCATCGCGGAGTGAAGGCCCGCGTTGATGTGGTAGTACGTGCCGCCAGCGGCCGCCGCCACCGCCGCCGCCGCCGCGCCGCCCGGGGGCGCCGCGCCGCCGCCGCCCACCGACCCCTCCCCGAACGTGTACGTCAGCGAGCGCATCGAGATGAAGCTCTCCGGGTCGCCGTGCTGCTGCTGCTGCGGCGGTTTGTGCTGCGGGTAGGGGTAGGGCACTGGCTGCTGCTGCGTGAGGGCCCCGGGCACAGGCTGCAAGCCTCGCATCAGTGCGTCCACCGCACCGCCACCGAACGCGCCGCCTGCCTGGGCAGCTTGCGCGACAGCGCCTGATCCAGCCAGGTTTACGGAGGATGAGGGGGTGCCTGCGCTGCCTGCTGGCTGCTGCTGCTGCTGCTGCTGCTGGTTGTAGGCAGACGGGGCCGCTGCGTAGCCCGCTGCGCCTGCTGCCATCTGCTGCTGCTGCTGCTGCTGCTGCTGCGTGTTTGAGAGGAACGGAACCAGCGACGTGCCGGCGTAGGATCCCAGCAGTGCATCAGCTGGGTGTGGGCCTGTCATGCAAGCATCAGCATTCACGCGTTTTAGAGTTATTTGTTCCCGTGGGGCCATGCGGTGTGCTTCCGGTGAGGCCGTGCAGTGTGCATTCGCATCTACCGTGCCCTGATTTCGGCATAGCGTGTAACAATGGATGGGGTTCGGGATGGCGGGTCACACCCTGTGAATCTTCATGACGAACGTTTAAACAACATACCCCTTTGTGACCAGGAGCTCAGCGCCCGTTCTGTTTATTTAAACGCTTCTTGGTGCGCTGGAATGCCCCTTGACACGCTCACCGATCGTAAAGTCCGGGATGGTGCTCGCCAGCGACCCCGCGCGCAGCGAGTCGTGCAGCGATGCCGGCGGGCTCACCGACCCCCCCGTACGCGTAGAGCCCCCCACTGTGACTACACCGCTACCCCCCACCATCCCGCCACCACCCGCCCCGGGCGCCGCCGAATGGGCGATGTTGGTGGCGGCGGGGCCGAGGGGTGGCGGCCAGGGGCCGGGGCCTGAGGGCCCCAGCAGCGTGTGTACGCGTGCCTCAAACGCGAGGGCCGGCGGCATGACGACGGTGTTGGTGGTGCTGGTGGAGGGGTTGGACCCTGCAGGGAAGAGCAGGCCCTGCTGCTGCTGCTGCTGCTGCTGCTGCTGCTGCTGCTGCGCCAGCGTGGGGAGCTGCCCCGCCTGGCACACAAGGGGGGAGGTACATAGATACAGGCACAGCCACGGCTTAGCTACAGAGCAGAGTGGCAGTCTCGGCTAGGACATTTTCAGGTGTACTAGTACAAACATCTGGCCTACAGTATCTCTGTACTGCTATACATGCTATGTTTTGTACTCTGTGCAGTTGTGTTGCACCAGGAGCGTGTTGGCCAAACGGCCCTTACGATGGCAGGCGCCAGGAGACGAACACAGGTGCACCATCCCACCGTAAGGCGTGCGGAGCAATCGCCACGTACAATACAGTCAGGATATGGTACTATTATTGCTACATGGCGCGCGCACCTGTGGCACACGCAGGTGTGGCGGCAAGAAGCTGTGCGCCGCGGGGTGCACCTCCACAAGCCACGCGGACCGGTAGCTGCCCCCACCGCCGCCGCCCAGGGACGACGACGACGCAGCATCCGCCACGATCAGCGGACCACGCAGGTCGTGCGTCACGCCGCTGTCGCGGAGGTGCATCGCGGCGGCGTCCGGCGCGACGACCGCCATCGGCGGCGCCATGCGCGCGAGGTCCAGGCAGCTGCTGAGGCCCTCGCCGAAGTACGCTATGCGCAGCGGCGGCGGCGCGCCGGGCTCGGCAGGGTTTGAGGCGGAGGAGGGTGTGGGGCTCCCGGTGACAGGTCCTAAGAGCATCGCGACCTGCACGATGCCGTGAAATATTATGTTTTGATGCATCAGGAGCGTGTTGGCCAAGCGGTCCATGCTCCCCCCAGATGGGGACCAGGCGAGCAGAAGAGGCGCACGCCGCGAATCATTGCGTCGCTCTGTTGCAGCGTGTTGGTGTCTGCGGCACACACGCCTGGGCAAATGTGCATGCTGTACCTGTACATGGGACTGTGCCATATGAGACCACCTATACTGCAGGTGGGCTGCAGTACAGGTGGAAAAACAAAAGCTGAAATCGAGCTACCGGTACATGGGACTGTGCTACCGATACATGTGCATTCTGTGTGGCCTGACCCGTGCCTGCATGCATGATTTGTATTTAAAACCGAAAACGCATGTAGCAGGGAGGTTCGGCCGTGGGCCAACGACGCCGTGCGGCCCCGCCCTGTCTCCTACGAGCATACCCTTCTTTTATGGGTAATCCGCGTTGCAGCTATTTGCAGCCTTGCTGACCTGTATCTGCAGCGAGCTGTTGGTGCCGGGCACCGCGATGGTGGCAGCAGCCTCCAGCAGCCTCCGCCCCAGCCGGTGCAGCGCCGCCAGCCGCAGCCCGGGCCCGCCCGCGGGCTCCCGAGCGTCTGCGCCCGGCCACCCGCTCAGCGCCGCGGCCTGCTGCTGCGGCGGCGTCGGCCTCTGTGGCAACACGAGCGCCGCCATCACCTCCGCGCCTACCTCCACACACTCAATGCCCAGCGCCTGGACCTGCGGCGCGCGGAGTGTTTGCCAGATTTGTTACCAAGTGCTCCACGCCACAACCACCCACCATGATACCGATACAACATGGGGTGGCAGGTACTGAGACACTTGACAGAGAGAGATAACATCAGTACTTCACACAGATCAGTACAGCCAAGAGGCTCAGATCCGGGATAAGGCACTGCAAACCGAAGGCAGCTGAGCACACAAAACGCACAACTGCTGGAATGCAGGATGGATGCACGAATGAATAATCAAGTCATCACAGACAGTGCATAACATATAAGATACAGTGATGCACAACGCACTGGTGAAGCGTGGTATCAACTATCAACCCCCTGCCGGGCGTGCTTCGTCATGATTGCTGGTCATAGGCGGCACGGAAGGGTGCTGCGTCGACGCACCTGCTGCACAAACGTGCGCTGCATCAGCGAGGTCACGCCTGCCAGCTCCGCAGGCCGTAGAATCCTACACAGCCCAGGGTAGTCCGCCAGTACCGCCACCAGCACCGCCGCGTCCTGCCAGTACTGCGCACCCCCGCGGTACGACGGTCCCGCGCCGCCGTACACGCCGCCGCCGCCCGGATGCTGCTGCTGCTTGTACTGCATGCCGGGCAGCGCCTGGCTGCCGCTGGGCGGCGCGTTCTGCGCCGCCGCCGCCGCGTTATTCCACGCGGTGACGTCCGCGATGAGCGCGTTGGTGCTCGCGGCCATGCCGAGCGCGGACATAGTCGTCGTCGTGTTGGCGCCCGAAACCATCGACACGTCCGCGTGCCCCCCGCCGCCGCCGCCGGCGCCGGCCTCATTGCTGGTCGCGGCGGCGGCAGCGCCTGCGGCGCCTACGGCGGCGGCGGCGCCGCCGTGGCCGAGCGCAAGGGCCAGGAGGTCTGAGGAGGACCCGGGCGTCACGCCACCCGCCACGCGTGCGCGCAGGTGCATGCGGATGCGTGCCATGAGCTCCCCGCGCCTGTGCCACACACGCACCACAGGCACATCGCATGGCCTCACAGGAATTACACAATCGCACACAGAGCGCGAATACGAGCTCGAGCTCCCCCGCACCTGGAATCATTAGACCATTTACGCAAAATACCTGTAGTAAGGTGCAAAAGTACATGTAGCGCGGTACAAGAGTACAGTACCTGAATGGCTTGGTGACGTAGTCGTTGGCGCCACACATCAGCCCCTCCACGATGGCGCTCTCGTTGTGGCGCGCAGACAGCATGATCACCGGCACCTGGAGATCAACGAGCAACGCGGGGAAAAGGGAAAGGGGAAGGGTCAACGAGTGGGGGAGGGAAGGGGAAACGAGGAGAAGGGAAGCCAGCATGTACTTTATGGACTTCGCCAGGCCAGGATCGACAGAGACATCAGGCTCCGCACGGCCAATCACATGGAAATCCCCCAGCGCCTGAACTTCCTGCCTTAAACCCTGCCCTAGCCAGCAGTAGCCAGGCAGCCAAAACATGGAAGAGCAGCAGTAGGCGGGCACCGCCAGCGGAAACATAGTATACCGGTCCTGCAACCGGCGTGTTGCGGGTTACGAGTATCAAGCGGCAAACAGCGTGCACGCGTGTTATGTACATACGTATGCTATGTCATGTTACATCAGGAGCCACCCTGCCAAACGGCTCATGCTCCCCCAGATGGGGACCAGGCGAGCAGAAGAGGTTCACCAGGCGTGTTGCAAGTTGCACGTCGCAAGCTGTAAGCAGCGCGGGCATGCGTCTCGCACCTGGCCCTTGCTGTACATGGCGCGGATGCGCTTGCAGACGTCAAAGCCGGAGACGTCCGGCAGGCTGCAGTCCAGCAGCACCAGGTCCGGGGGGATGCCGCCGCTGTTGGGCCCGCAGATGAGAGACATGCCCTCCTCGCCGGTCTTGGCCTGCGGGTGAAGGGCGGCGGCGGCGGCGGTGGTGGCATTGAACAAACATTGTTTTCCAGGATACCAAGTCACCAACAGGGCGGCGCTGAAACTGAACGCGCCCATAATGGTCATCCAGGTAAGGGTTAAGCAAGGCCCGGAAGTCCTCCGGCACACTTGCCCATGCACTGCAGCCTTGGGTACTGTGACCACTGTTTTGGGTATGGTCTCGCTGTTTGGTTTTGCCGGTCTCGGAGCAGGTTTCGGAGTGGGCCTCACCTTGAGGTACTTGTACTGCTGGCTGCGCAGCATGCCCTGCAGCACCACCTGCGACACCTCGTCGTCGTCCACGCACAGGATGGTGCGCTCTGTGTTGTCGCCGTTGCTCAGCGCAGAGGTCCCCGTGCGGCGCAGCGCCTCGAAGTCGTGCGAGCCAAGCTGGTCGTACTCGCCGCCTGCTTGCGTGAGAGAGAGGGAGAGAGGGAGAGGGAGAGGGAGAGATTACATCACCCAGACAAATATAGCACTGATTACGCAACGTAACGCACACGCAGAGAACGATACACCGCACCGTAGCGCACTTTGGTTTCTAACTACCCAGCGCTGGGCACATCTTGGTGTGCATGCCAGCAATGTTGTGGTATGCCCTCATGCCACATCAGGAGCTGGTAAACCAAGCGGCCCATGCTCACCCCCTGACGGGGACCAGGAGACCTTGCAGCATGCCCGTAGTGATAGCGAGATCCAACAGCGGCAGTACCGCAGGATGCAACGCGCAACACATGCACAGCACGCGTGCACTCACGCACACAACACGTGAGTGGACCCACTGCATACAACAAAGCATGCATGCACGCACGCAAGGGGCCCCTCCCCCCGCCCGCCTCGCCTTCGTCCTCCTCTTCAATGGCGCCACCGGCGCCCTCGGGGCCCCACTCGTTCGCGCCCAGCTGCGCGCGGATGCGTGCCAGAAACTCGTTGCGCTTGAACGGCCTGAGCGCAGCCACGCACCGCACCGCAGCACGTGGTCAACACTCAACCCACAACATCATCACAACATCATCGCATATGCCGGTCGCACAAGCAGGCAAAATACTCCAGGTGTGAGTTGCCAGTCAAGGCTGCAGGGTGCGGGCAAAAAGCGCAAGCCGGCCTGCAGCCCAGAATCTGATCAGTGCCCGACGCCCTACAGCCTGTTTGGGTACTGCACCACTGCTTCAGAACTTTTACACACCACACGGAGCTCAACCACTCTGGAGCACCGGCAGTTGCACCGCTGATAATTGAATATGTTATGTTCCATCAGGAGCGTGTTGGCCATACGGCCCGTGCTCCCCCCAGATGGGGACCAGGCAAGCAGAAGAGGCTCACCATGCACATGGTGTGCTAGTGGGCCACAAGGGCTCAGTGCAGCACATCAGCTTCTCCTCACTGCCTCATGACTCACTTGGTGATGTAGTCGTCCGCGCCGAGGTCCAGGCCGCGCACCACATGCTCCTCCTCGGCCTGCACGCGTCACACGCGACGCACGCCAGTACCGTAGGTAGGCTTTAGGGTTCAGGGTTCTGGGTTTAGGGTTTTAGGTATGGTTCAACGTATGTGTGCATCGTGATGATTAGCTTTGTATGAAGTCTTTTGACTCAGGGTACAGGTGAGCAGGGCGCGTCCCTGTTAACGCCTTGTGTGCATCGTCCCCGGACCCCTGACGCCTGACCCCAAAACTGGCAGTCAAAGCTGGCAGTCGAAGCCGACAGTCACCTGCGCCGAGACCATGATGACCGGCAGGTGCGGCGCCGGGCACATGCTGCGCAGGCGCGTGAGCGTAGCGTAGCCGTCCATTCCCGGCATCCTGCAACAGCATGGCGACAGCATACAACACACCACAGCACGCACCACCACACATCAGATACCGTGCATGGGCCCATGGGAGCAAATAGCTCCTAACGCACAGCTCAGCTCAGACCAGCACACAGCGGCGGCAGCAAAACGTTCCGATTTCCCCCACTTCCGTGGGCCCAAGCTTAAGAGTCCAATGCTTCAATAGCAGTGAGGTGGGCTCGCTGTCAATGCTCGTCAGCAGGATTACGAGTCCGGGGCTGCAGGGACATCACATCGCCCAGCCAGCTGGTCCAAAAGCATGCCAGGCATCCCTCACACAGAAAGTGTCACCAGCGCACGATAGAGTCGATCACGCTCGAGTAAACTAAACCCGAGCTCTAAACCCTATTCATCTAGCACCAAACCTAAATCCTCCAGTGGAATGCATGCGCGTTTCCCTGCCGCCAGAGCGCAACAGCCACACAACGCAGATCCGTACAGTATCGCACAACGCAGATCTGCACGGCACGTCACCCATCTGTGCCGCACGCCACCCATCTGTACCGCACGCCACCCATCTGTACCGCACGCCACCCATCTGTACCGCACGCCACGTCCCAGGCACACTCACATGCAGTCCAGCAGGATCAGATCCGGCAGCGCAGTGCATCCCTCGATGAACGTAAGCGCCTCAAAGCCCGACGAGACCGCCACCACCTCAAAACCTGTACGACCGCACGCGCGTGGTGCAGTCAACTCTTAAAGGTGTGCAGGCACTGGCAGGCATGTTGATCGTATTGTCGACAGGTGCCGGTGTGGTACCGCAAGGCTGAGAATCGTGGAAGGCACTAATGGCAGCTTAGACACCGAGCAACGTTGGAGATGTCTGCCTGCACTAGCACTGCAGCACGTTGAATATCGTATGACAAGCTATTGCCTATTTCTTACGCCGTGCCGCCTTTGGGGGAGGCAAACAAGGGCGACTCGACCTTGCGCACTGGAAGTCATTAGCTGTTGATTGGGAGCTGATTTGAGATCACACCGGGACCACCATGAGACCACAACGGGCCACGACATAGGCCCGAGCATTGCTGCCCTGCTACTATGAGAGTCACCTGTGCTGCTGAGCAAGGAGCGCACGACGTTCTGGTTAACCGCATCGTCGTCCACCGACAGCAGCAGGTGGCGGCGGTACATGGCAAAGTGCGTGGGGCGCGGGGGCGCGCTGACGTGGCCGCTGCTGCTGCCTGCGATACGCCCAACCACACACACACCGACCTTAGTCCCAAAACTCCTGACATCGTGGCATCAGGTAAGCGTATGGACGGTATGTGACGATCACTCAATGTGCCTGAGGGTGGCGCATATGGTGTGCTCTCACCGCGCGCGGGCTTTACTGCCTCTCCGCCGGCGCCTGCAGCCGCGGCGCCGTTCTCGTCCACGCGCCACTGCGCCGATGCGCGCGCGGTGCCGGTCCCCCGGTTCACCGTGTCGACGGGCGGTCTACTGCGTTGCGTGGCAGCCAGCATGTGCGGCGACAGCAACGGAGGGTGGTGAAGTGCAGCCCAATGCAGCCCATGCGACCCGGTGCGGCAGCCGAGTGCAACCGGGTAAAATATGCATGCATGGCTTCTCTGAACCCCCCCTAGGGGGCGGCCTTGGGCTTCTGGCTGGCTGGCCGAGTGTAAACAAACAATAATTGGGTTATACAGCGGGCTGAACTGATGAAGGTGAGGCATGTATGTGATGCACCGGTACGCATGGTGGCAGTGGGTGCTG
>BDDA01000467.1:2854-49767 GCA_001662385.1 Chlamydomonas asymmetrica | reverse complement strand
CGCATTTTGCCTTGGTAAAATGGTAAGCAACAAACATTCGAAAGTGCCCGCCCCCCCCCCCCTTCAGCTGCCAGCACTGCCCTGACGCCAGCGCTGCTCAGATGCCAGTAGCCCAGTACTACTCTGAGACACGCTAGAGCCCACAGCCCGGCGCCGCCTGGTGGCACACCAACCTGGCAGGGTCCTCCGACACGCGCGCCGCAGTGGTATAGGGGCGCGAGGACGCCAGCGCCGAAAGCTCAGCAGCGTTGTAGTGCAGCTCGCCTGTTCGCGTTTATTGCAGTGGGCGCGCGGGGTGGGTGGGTCACGTGCAGGACACGCAGCAGCAGCAGCACACACGTTTAACACTGTGTTCCGTACTCGCGGTTTCACACGGCCACGGGGCGGCGTAGCTGCTGCCGCCTGAAGGGCTCAGCGGGAGTTCCAGACTTGCAGTACGGATTCACAGCACTCAGACCTGAGGCTGGTCCTGAGGGACTCACGGAATTGAAGCAGCGTTGAGTCCGGCGGTTCCGACGCCACCGAGTCGTACGTGTTCATCCCGTCGCGCTCCCCCGCGCCACCGCCGCCGCCGCCATCCGTCATGCCGCTCACGCTCGCGTCGCGGTTGCGGCGCGCGCCGCCGCCGCCGCGCAGGTTGTTGCTGCTCGGGTCCCGCGCGGCGGAGCGGCGCCGGCGCAGCGAGGACGTCGGCGCGGCGGCGGAGGCCGCTCCGGCTGCGGCTGTGGAGGAAGAGGCGGGCGGGGCCGGGAGGCCGGGGGGCAGCGCGCCGGTGATGCCGCCGCCGCCCATGGCTGCTGCTGCGGCCAGGAGCTCAACGGATGTGCGGCGGGAGGCGCCGATTGAGTCGGCGAGGCGCTGCGCCTCCTCCAGGGAGTCCCTGCCTGGAGCCCTGCACGTAGTGAAGGTACCAAAGACATTACGATCCATATATGTGCATTACAAATTTACGATCCATTGAATATTCCAGGTAGTCCCTGCCTGGAGCCCGACAGAGCAAAGGTACCCAGTCATTGCCACCCATTGACGTCACGTTACTTGACTCACTTCAGTATAATTTAGTTGTTGATTAATACCATGTTACATCAGGCTCTGCATCAGTTGATTGGCACAAACGAGGCGCACGCACGCACAACCACGACCTCGGCGCCCAAGCGATGCGTGGGAGTCGCTCAAGCGCAGGCCGCTCCGCGGCCCCCCACGACTCACTTGGCAAGTGGCAGCGTGAAGGTGAAGACCGAGCCCTTGGCCTCCACGCTCGCCACGTTGATTTCACCCGAGTGCGCCTTGACCAGCTCCTGAGACGTGTAGCGCATGCACGGGATGGGGCGCGACACCGGTGGCAATACGACTCAGGTGGGCACAAACACGACACACTCTCAGTTTGCCCCCTCACGTCCTGCAGACAATTGCGGTACGTCTACAACATCACTGCCCAATACATTGATCAATAACGGCGGGTTGGTTCTTGGATCATGGATCTTGGATCATGGATCACTGTGACTCACACTGAAATTGACATAGTGGACCAGTTGACAAAGTGTGATGCAAAGTGTGCTTCACGACAATCCACGGGCAGCAGTTCAGGAGATAAGACAAATATGGTGCAGCCAGCTCATCCTCGCATCATCTGGGTCCACAGGACCCGCCCCCAGGCACTGCGTTACGCTGAGGGCTGGTACTACAGCAGTACAATAATGCGGTACAACTGCAGCACGGCACCCGCTGTCCTGCACCCGCCTCCTGAGCCCGCTCACCTGCACGATGTTAAGGCCCAGGCCAAAGCCGCCGTACTTGCGGCTGATGGACATGTCCACCTGCATTTTCATACAGCAACACGGGGGCATCCGCATTCAGGCGGCACATTGCACTGATGCCAGGAACGACAACGCTGCGGCATGCGCTGCTGCTATACGACGATGCATGTAGCCGCCAAGCACCCAAGCCGACGACAGCAGCGGCAGCAGCAGCGCGGCTCCTCTCATGCCTCCTTGGATTATAACCTTCCAATCTCCCTGCCATGCTTGTTGCCCCTTTGCAAGCCAACACCCACCGCCCGCTGCCTGCGCCCCCATCGCAGGGCCCAGTGGTGGGGCGTGAAACCCCTGTACCCCATACCCCAAACATGCACTGGCCCCCAATACCGGGCGGCAGGGCCCTGCCACTCTTTGCTTGCTATTCTTGCATGCAACCATGGACGGATGAGAGCCAGTGTTGTACAACAATCCATGTGGATCGACCCCTACCTGCTCAAAGGGCAGGAAGATTGCGGCCAGCTTGGACTTGGGGATGCCGATCCCCGTGTCGCTCACGCTGACCGCCACCATGCGCTCACGCTCCATGATGCGCGCCGCCACCCGAATGTGGCCCCTGCATGCCATGCAACATGCATGGGGACAAGAGGATGAGCCGCAGGATCATTATCAGGCACGTTCGGGTGATGCGCTCCAAACCCCATGTGCGCGTGTGTTATGTAACGAACCAAAGCACCAAACGCAGCACTGCTGCTGCGAGGAATGCGCCTGCAATAGCACACCGCATGCGATTCGCGCAATTTAAACACACCAAAACAGCACACAATCGCGCACGAGGCCCCCTGCCTACCGGCGCGTGAACTTGGCGGCATTGCCGAGCAGGTTGTTGAGGATCTGCACGATGCGCCCCGTGTCGCCGCGCACCAGCAGGCGCGGCGGGACGTTGTTATAGAGCGCGACCTCGGGGTCCACCAGGCTGCGCGTGAGGTCCAGCACGTCGTCCACCACGTGGCGCAGAACCACCTGCGCACACAGGCACGCGCACACAGCGTTTTGCCATCAGATCAGCCCAGTCACGTCGCCATCGTCAGGTGCAGTTTCCATCCTCATACGCATCCACCTTCACGACCCCACGGAAAGCACACTGCATGGCCCCATGGGAGCACACACACACACCCGCACATGCATTACGGGATGCTTTACGCCGCCGCGTGTCACACAGCGCAACCTGCGCACACATCCGCATGCGCATAGGCACACACACACACGCACGCGCACACGCATGCATGCGGCACTGTATGGCCGCATCGGAAACCTTGGTTCAACGCATGGTGCAGCACCATCACGCAAACACGCACACGCGCATGCATGCATGCGGTACTGTATGGCCCCATGGGAATGCCTCACTCCAACACGTGGTGCAGGCTGACATACCGTAATGCAACAGCAGCACGACACACGCGTGCACGCCAGCACAAGCACGCACGCGCACACACACACATCAGTGTCATCAATGCAAGTATCTCGCGAGGGGGGATGGTGATCCGCGCCCCCCACCGCACCCCACCCACACACACCCCACCTGCTCCTGCTTGAGCACCAGCTTGTTCTGGCGCAGCGCCGCGGCGTCCATCACGTCGTTGATCAGCGCCAGCAGCCGCGCGCCGCTGGTGCGGATGATGTAGATCTGCCGCCGCACGCCCTCGGGCAGCACGCCGCAGCAGCCCGAAAGCATACCCTCGCTGATGCCTGCGAGAGGCGTTGCGGCGCGCGTGTGAGCCGTCGGCATGCGATCCATCATGCACACATGCAAGGACAGCCATCATGTACTATTGAGTAGCCAAGCATTTGTACAGCCGAGCGGCCACGTGTCCACATGGACACGGACATGCACTGAGGCACAGCCACAGGAACATTCACGTTGCCGTCGTTTGTACGATAGCATGCGCGGCCGCATGTACAATGAGCGCGGTGTTGCGCAGTCCTCCGCCTTGCTATTCGCCTGCCGCCCCGTCTAGCCTGCGGGGCAACCCCTCCTCCCCCCCCACACACACTAGCTGCACAGCTGCCGCCGCCGCCGCAGGTACGCGCTCACCGATGATGCCGTTGAGCGGTGTGCGCAGCTCGTGGCTGACGCTGCTCATGAAGCGCTCCTTCTGCTCCAGCAGCGCCTTGAGCTCCTCAATCAGCTTGGCCTGCAGCAGTACCGCGATCATAGTGTAGTACATGCAGTACAGTTTGCTGCATGCATGCTTAAGCACCCGTACATTGCGATCAGGCACTGGCAGCAGAGCATTATTCACCTTGGTTTCAAGGTGTAAATTCAGGTGTAAACCCGGTTCAAGCCCCCCAACACCCCACGATGTGTAGTGTATGCATGTGCGCTTATGCGCTAGTCCGTATGATGTATGCTGGGTGAGTGGTGAGCACATACTTGAGAGGATTACTCCGCCTGCCAGCTGTTTGATGCGGCGGCGTTCATTGGCGCCTGCCTCACCTTTGCGCTCTCCTCAATCACGCGCATAGCTGACTCGCGCCGCGCCTCCATGCCCTTGAAGCTGCCCAGCATCAGCGATGAGGAGAACAGCACCTGCGCGCAGCGCGGGCCGCGAACGTGGACGCCGACCCGGAGCCACGGCAAGCGTGTGGGTAAGCGTGCATCCGCAGTGTCGCAGGATAAGCAGGCAGCGAATGGTGCGGCCATGCAAAGCGCCACGGCGTGTCTACGCACGCCAGCTGGTCTCCCCGCCGAGGGAGCGAATGGGGCCTCACATTGTTGGCTGGAGGTGCACTCGCATGAGTGCATCGCTTACTGAACCGGTGCTGCCCCAGCCAAGGTAGCGTTCTGCGAGCCTGATGAATGACTGATGTGACTCCATAGGCGGCCGAAGCCCATGCGCAGCGTACACTAACCAGAGTGCCACCCAAATCCGAAACCCGTTCCCCCACAGTAAGCCTTACACTCACTCCGGCGGCATACTGTTGTGCCAGGCTAGTGAATCGCACACGCCAGTATGTGAATTCGTCGGCGGCCGTAACCCACATGCGCTCTGCCACCCCCCCACCTTTGCTGTGAAGTCGCATGTGAGGTACAGCACCTCCTCTGTGCGCACGCTGATGAGGTTGAGCAGCGCAAGGTCCCACGTGATGGCAAACGTGCACCACAGCACCTGCACGCACACACGCAGACGCGCGCAGGCGCACATATATGCAGTCTGTGTAACCCCTCTCCCACAGGGATTCCTAGCGGTAACGGCGATTCCGCCGTGCAACCGGGCGTAAGGGACCCCGATAGGGCTGTGCGCAGTTTGCGGACAGTGTGCAACATGCATCCAGCAGCAGCTTCCCATGAAACCTTCGTCTTGCATTGCTCAGTCAAGGCAAGACATCACCATGGCGAGGAGCCAATCCTATGCTGTGTCGAATACGGCTCGCCGCGATCCCGCCAACCAGGATCGGAGCGTGAGGCGCGGGGGGAGCAACTGGCAAGGATGGGATTGGAGCGCCACAAGAGGAAGCAGAGTGAATGGGGGTGATACCTGTGTCTGGTGCGTGGCATGCCGCAGCGTAACTCACCAGGTTGAGCGCGAAAATGACCCAGATCATGCGTTTCATGCCGCGGGACTTGAGGACTGACGCCGCCCTGAATCAGCAGCAGCGGCAGTAGCAGCAGCGCAGCAACGAGTAAGGGTTGCTGACCATTATCGTTGCTTACCAAGGCAATCTGCCTCTCAGTATTGCATGCACAGCAAGCACCAGTACACACCAAACAATGCCCGAGATGCACAAAGCACCGAACGGTACATGCGGGTTCCGCAAAGCGAGTGCCCCCCTCCGCCTGCACTGCACCCAGCGCCAGTTGAGGCCCTTGTGCTGCAGGTGCGGCCGCGCTCGCTCACTCTTTGAACGCCTTGTAGAAGTACGGCAGTACGGGCATCATCGCGATGTGGGTCACCAGGATCCAGAATGCTGCAGGGAGGGCAACAGCCAGCATGGGACAATGCGACGACAGCAAGGTTCAACGACAAGGATGCTCTGATTGGATCCCCGCTGCGCAGGCCAGGGTGTGTGTACTATGCCCCTCAGGGGCGTGTGCGCTGCCACCGCAGCGCGCGCATGTGCAACAGGAATTGATGTAACATAACAGGAATTGTGATGCACATACCGTGCAGCAGGCACACAAGGTGACCATAACACATGCGTATCGGGCCGCCTCATACGCCGTCTCACGCCAAGAAGCACTCCGCAGCCCATCGCACATCGTTATGTCGCCCTGCCCCACCCTCACCTCTCTGCCAGCCAGTGACCATGAGCGCCAAGAACCCGGTCACAACCATGATCTCATCCGCAACGATTACGTGCAGCACCTGGACACGGAAACCAAGCCCAAGCAGGCATGGGGGGTACGTCACTAGCATGTTACGGCCATGCCTGTGAATGCAAGGGCCAGCGGATGCCTGACTGTTGCATGGACAGCATGCATACAGTCAGCATGTTACGTAAGAGCATGTCGGCTGAACCGCCCATGCCCCCCCTTCTCCGCATGGGGACCAGGAGACGAATAGGGTGCTCCAACCGCCTGACAAGTATGAGCATTTCAATCGTTCAACACCATATCACCCGGAACTCACCTCCTGCGGGGTTATGCTGTGCGCAAGCAGCTTCAGCAGCATGAGGATGGACGGAGTGGTGTGCATCCAGCATATGTACCGCTGCATGACCACCCTGCAGCAGTACAGCGGTACACGTGCCAGCATGCGTCATGCACAAGGTTGAGCGGTTGGCTTAGCATCTGAAGCCTTGGACGCCTCCGAGTATGCGCATGCCATGGTTTCTCTGATGCCCTCACCCCCCAACCCTAGGCCGTGTGTAAACAAGACACGGGCACATGCATAACCAGCTGCCCTGATCAAACCCTTTCTGAGCACTTTCAGCCGGCGGCCCGTGTGCGTATGACAGGGGGGGCCGCGCTTCCGCACGCAGAGCTGGATGGCCCAGGGGGGCCGCGACCTGTCACCCCGCAGGCCAGCTTGCGCCGCGCCGCGCCGCCTGCCTCCAACCGCCTTTGCCACCCTCTGCCCCACCACACAGGTGCTGACTGCGCGAATGCCCCATGTGAGCTTGACTCCCTGAGCTTGCTGCGTGCTGACGCTGCTTGCTGGTGAATGGTGACCCAAATGGAAGGTTGGATGCTGACCCAAATGGAAGGCTGAGGCCTGAGCATGCATCTCCTCCTCCTCCTGTCATGAAATGCGCCTGCTCCTCCACCTTGTTGGGGGTTGCTGCGGCATGCGTTACAGCTTCATCCGGCATGCGCCCTGCCCCCTGCCCCCCCGCCCTTGAGCGACTGACACTCCCGACGTCCCTAATGCTGCAACCGTGACAGATGGGGGTGGACGCCATTCGCATTCGGTAGAACGGAGTTTGCCTTTCGTTGGCAGACACAAAGCCAGACGTCCTGACAGGCTGGCTGTGGGTGGGCTGTGGGCACTGCGCTGCGACTTACGGTCTGCCATAGTCCGTCATGAATACCACAGGGGTAAAGAAGCGCACTAATACGTTGGTTGTAGATGCCATGCCTTTGATGAAGGCAGGCAGAAGCACGTAGTCCACCTGCATGCACACATGCAGGCAGGCAAGCAAGCGAGCGAGCAAAATTGACGGTACAGCACCGCTGAGGTGGTCAGGACCAAGGCTATCGTAACGCTCATCACGCTGAGAGCCTTTTGTGCAGCCTTGTGATGAGAGCTTTACCTGTCCAAGGTCAGACTTGCATGGCTGTGTTTCCTGGGTCTCGCGGGCCCCAGAACGCACCTGGAACCCGCCCCTCTTTTGACGCTGGAAACCAGTACCTTACCCTGCGCATCCTTACCCGAGTGGTTTGCCGCTCAAAGAGCACGGTGAGGAAGTCCAGCACCAGAGCAGTGATGAAAATGGACATGGAGCGCTCATATATGTGTACAGGCACCTGCGCACCAGTCAAACAGTGCAGCTCATACCTTGCCTTGGAAACGCTTAGTGAACATTCCTGATTCTCTCCTGAGTGGTCCACACCACCCAAGGTCACTTCGTGTATGTCACGCCATATCTCGCGCGCGATACTGGGCCAGTCGGGGCAGTCTGTCGCTGGCCCAGCAGGAGCACCCAGGCCCTTTGACAGCCTCCGGGTAAGAGTTTCAGCTAACCTCGCTCCTGAGAAGATCCAGCGCATCTGGGTTGTGGAACGCCTTTGAAGCCGCCAAGGTTAAGCACGTGTATGACATTGCCCCGAAACTGCAAACACAATGGACATGCGTTCAGGTCAAGCATCCATCCTAGCACTAAGGGCACTACAGTCGCCAAGTCTTGAACAGCAGAGAGGTTTGTCACCTCTGTTTTGCCACTTACAAGGCCCACGGCAGTCCGACACTGCTGCCCATCCGGCGGAACCAGGATAGCTCGTGAGGCACAGCAGCAACAGGGCCATTGTGTTGCTGCTTGTTAAAACTGCTTGCGCTTGACAGCGCTGAGTATTGTGTGTTTGGCATCTTGTAATTGGCTCCACCTCACTCCTGCCCAAGAGCTCACTCGATGTCCTGAGGGCTGTGCTGTAGGCTATGCTGCGGGCCACTCCTGCCCAGAAACCAGCCACCTATAAGCGTCTCGCGACCAGCAACCAGGCATCCCGCCAGCGTGACACAGAACCGAAGATAATTGAGCCACAGACCTTCACTACATGGCAAAGAGAGACAGGTCGTTTCGCGAGGGCAAGCCTAAAGCTGTGAGTAAAACTGTGGAGTCTCGGATACCTGGCTGTGTTCCATCGCCCCCGCTCGATCCGGCTTGTTGATCACATACCATTGCTTTCAGACTTAAAGGGTGGTGGGCTGACATCGTGTGTCGGCCTTCAGGATGCGCCAAACCTTCCTGCCCCAACGATGTTTAATGCAATTGTGTGGGACACGGCTTGGTATGCATGTACATGTCAGGCATAAGGCCTGTGGACCATCCCTTTGGGTACCAAGGATCGGCCGCGCCTTCGGCCACGCTTCCCGACCCAACCTTTGTTAAGGCCGCCCGTGTCCAGCAACTTGGGCTTCAACTCTGCAGCCTTGAAGCAACAGCTAAATCAGCTTATGTTTAGCAAAAACAAGCAAGGCGACCGCTTTAGTAAGTGAGCCATCAAGGCCCGCACAAATTGACAAAGCAGTGCCAACGGCCCAACTCCTACACTTGCATACGATGTCAGCTCTATTTTGCCCCAAGATCACACTGCAGCACATTGTCTAGCCCTTTCATGGAGGACATCATACCAAGCACCACCCTACGTACTGCAGGTACGAAATTGTGTTTGGGCTCCCGGGTTTAAGACAATCGGTGCTATGGCCACACGCCTTTCACGCTATTTTGAAATCATATTCAGTCCACAACTGCGCCTTGCCGTGTAAGGGCATGTGCGACTCAGGGCGGGCGCAGGCAACTGGGCGTAATTGGAGGACTTGCTTGTCACACGATGACACGAGTGCAAACAGCACGCCGTCTGTGCACCCAATCATTCCGTGTTACGTGGTCCCGTACGAGAGTGTTGGTTTGCTACATCCGTATTTGCAGGCTTTCGGCTCGCCACTCCTCCACGTGCATGTGCGGCGGCAAAGTGCGACTGAATAGCAACAACACATAACGCATCACAACACTTAGGCTTTTGGAGCATTGTTACTGGTGTTTTACACTCGGCCTGCCAGCAAGAAGCCCAGGTCAGGTGAGGAATTCAGAGAATCCAGCAAGGCATATGCATGCATGTCACATGCATTTATGCATGTCCAAGGGGGGTGGGGCGGGGTAGAGTTTGAGGTAGGCGCGCCAGCCAGTGCGATACTGCATGAACGGCAAAGGACTGCTGAACAACATACTAACATACACTGCATGCTAAGCGGAACGGCTTAAGGCTGAAGAATGTCTGATACAAGCAGGAGCGGGAGTGACGGGCCGAAGACAATCAAGGCTTGTGTGAAGTCGTCAGTTCGCGCACAAGCAGGGGCACGAGCGTCTCTAAGGCGACATCGCGAGCAACAACTGCACATCCCACTGCATGCGAGGTGGGCACGCGGAGGGTGCTGGGGGCAGCTCCGCAGCACTGCGGGGCGGTGCAGCAGCAACCAGGCCCGCTAGTCACCCTTGTAAGACGCGCGCACGACGACACGCACAATGGTTTACCGCAAGCACGACAGCAGGGCACGCAAGCACTGCCGACGCCGCTTGACGCCAGCATCGTGCCATGCATTGCCACAAGCGGCAACAATGAACAGAACTACAGAAGCACCCCAAACAACAATCTTATGAAGGAACAAGGGTGGGCACCGATGTAAGAGCAAACGCCCATTCAGGTAACAGGTAACAGTAACAGTTTATTCTGCTGCGAGGTGCGAGAGCAACGCACAAGCAAGGTGGGCAGCAAGGCACGCGCTACCAAAATGCATCTGCGCAGGCGAAGTTAGCGGTACAGATGGCGAGGGTTTGGAGCCAATGTAACATCCGCCATGCACGAAAACAGCCGAGGCACGGGCCGGGCACAATACCTTATGCCTCGTGCGCTGCAAAGCGATGCCATGCATGCTCGTTCACCCCTTGTCATGGCGCTTTGGTTGGCTCATAACGCCGGGGCATGAACGCAACGCCGTCAGCCGCGCGCCCCTTGAGCATGCACAACGCGGCTTCGTTGTTGTTGAGGCGCACCACAGCGGCTTCTCCGCTGAGCAGCCGGATATCCTAGGTACGGTAAGCAGCTCAAGCCTGGCGGCAAGAAAGAATGGCGACGAGCGACCAAAGAATCACAGCCGGGGGGAGCATCCCGGGACAACGCTACAGGGTGCCCAGTGCGAACAATTGACGGGGGGAAGAGAAGGTGGGACGGGACAAAAGGCAGCTCAACAAGCAGCTGCACGCACACGCACATGCTGTGCCGATCCATCCCTGTGGCTGTCATGATCATTGTACGAGCCAAAGACCACTCTGTCCCGTCTGCGCGGGCGAGCATGTAGGTCTGCACATGAGGCAGCAGCACGCGCCGGTACATTGCAAACCAAGCAGACCAGCGCACACACTGGTGCGATGCAAAACCTACTCCGCGTACACACACAGAAGGAGCTTGTGTATTGCCGAGCGGAGCACACGCCTGTGAAAGCATATGCGTCGTCAGGCGAATGACCAAGCAAGCAGCAGCGGCCAAGGCGGTGGGATTGCAGTCGGAGCGACGGTCTCTGTTGGTCGGGGTGGTGAACGAGCCACAGCATGACCGCAATAACTGATGCCAGCTGCACCGTGGTGAGCCTCAAGGACTGTCTTTGCATGGTGGACGAGCGCAATGTGGGGCCTAGCTAACAGCAACGGGACGGAGATAAGGACGGTTAGGAGGAGGTACACAGAAGCGAGGGTCGGTGGTGAACGAATTGGTCAATCGCTTTGGTACCTCGGAGGCAAAAAGACGATTGCAAGTTTTCAGCGCGAGCAAATCAATCAAGCTCCAGCCGGGGCTGGCCATGAAAAGGTCAATGTCAGCTCAGCAAACTGCTCTTGGGCGGCCGTGCGGAGGACGGCGCTCCGAAACGGCCAGAGCAGCGCTGCAAGGGTCAGAGGGATCCAGAGAGTATGGCCATAGCCATAGGGCATACTCTTCTGCACGCTTTGCAGTTCAAAGCAGCCAGAAGCTGCTGCAGTCAATTGACCAGTGGTCAAGGTTTGGCGCCTGCGATATGAACATGAATGCCCCGCCCGCTAAGCACCTGAGCGGTGCGCGTACTGTGATACATGCTAAGCAAACCGAGTCTGGAGCTGCGCATCGTACACAGGCAAAAGAGGGGCTTGGCGCCCGCGCATGCAATCTTCTAGTGGCTGCGTCAGCAACAGACGTGCCAGAAACGCTGCCCTAAGACAACCCCAACCTATGCTATCTACTCAAGGCAAGGTGCCAGCAAAACGCACGAGCGTGCACGTGGTGTGTGAGAAGCTTCGTTTGTTCAATGCGGTGCATGGCAACGCATAAGGATGTACACGCTCGCAGCCGTGCAAAATTGGGCGTTTACTGCTAAGGCTTAAACTACGGCATACACGAGGCCAACAGCGTTGCATGCGTGCTGACTTCTGCGGCCTCCGCCCACCCACCACCTGGAACGCCACCATGCATGCGTGGCGTGAGCGAATCGAGTCCATTCCCAGCCTGCACGGCCACTTGGGGGGTTCCCTGGAGTGGGCTCGCCAACACCGTGTGCAGCATGAGGAAGGAGCCCTGCCTGCTGGCTGCCAACATGCCGCCGGCCATCCGCCTGAATTGTACAGTAACTCTACTATCATCGGTTGCCGCTGTTGAGCGCAGGCTTCACGTTCTTCAGGAAGTTCGAGTCGGTAGCAACGTTGCCGGCGGTCTCGTACTGGCAGCACACCTGGGAAGACAATGTGGTACATAAAGCGCAACATAGGTAACAAAGCGTAACATACACACAGCACCGTGATGCACCACACAGAGCAGTAGGCAGACTCAACGAATGAACGGCCAAGGATCGCTTGTGCTGATGCACTGACACAAACCGCTGGGTGTACTGGAGCTGGTGAAGTGCTGAGTGTACCGCAGCACAGATGGGTTTGCGGCCCAAGCACTCGATTCACGCAGCCAGTCAGGGCACTCACCGTTATGCAACCCAGGTTCTTGCCGGCCGCTGAAACTCCCACAGTCCGCCCGCAGCCCACGTGGGAGGTAGCAGCCCATACGAGCTGCATGCACACCACACAGGTTTGCAGGATGGAAAAACGATGCTGCTGGTAGGATTTTACTGGGGACATATAAGGCGCATGGGCACATCACGTGGATCCTGAGCAGGCGTGTGCACGGGATCAGCAAGCACGGGATCTCTCGTTTGAGATTGCTGCAGGGCTGGCAAGGTGAGGCCGTCCTCCTGGCCTCCTACATGCTGACATACAACGCAGGGGCAGCAAGGCTACGCCTGCTGGAGTGAGGCTGGGGCTGATAACAGCTTTCCTATTGCCCATGCGCTATGCGATGCGGTTGCGCACCACACGCATTCATATCAGCAGGTTCAGCATGCAGGCAGGCAGCCCTGCCCCAGGTGCAAACTGTTTGCTCCGTTGCAATTACACCAGATGCCAGCAGTTTGACACGGGCTCACCGCAGTGAAATGGCCCACCATGCCAAAGTTGGCCTGGTTGGCGCTCCAGGGGCGTTTCTTGTCCCACTTGTAACCGCCCTGCTCCCCGTACCACGCCTTGACCGCCATCGTGCAGCCGTAAGAGTTCAGCGCGGCCATGTAGTTGAAAGAGCCGCCAATCTGCAGTGCAGCAAGTGCTGGGATAGGATCAGGAGGCAGTTGTGGTGCGTTGGCTGACCTTGTTGTTCTGTGCCGGCATAATTTCCCGTCACTCAGCGCGTGTGTGGGGGGTCCTGAGGGGGGGATTCAGGGAGGGGCAACTATGCGTCAGGTGCGTATGCAGCCATGTGTCACAAAAGGATTCCTTTCAAGCACGAACTCATGTGGAGAAGCATGCTGCTTCAACGGATTCAAGTGGTGCCGACCCAATTAAGACTGCTGCTTCGATGGTCCTACTATCAGGGGCAGCCTTCAGGGGCAGTGCAAAGTAAAAGCTGCGCGGATGCAAAACCGCATATCCAACGCTCACATATTAAGCACGCTCGCAGCTTTCCCTACAATTCTTGTGCAGCTCAGCGTTGCTTGCACTCATTCGGCTAAACTTACCGAGGCGCGGTAAAGGTTTTCTCCAACGACCCCTCGGAGTGCGTTGGGGCTGTGCATCCAGCTCACACACTTGTACGAGGTGTAGAGCGTATCGCACCAGGCCTGTGCTGAAGCCGCTAGCGTGGTTGACCATTTCAGTGCTTTGCTGCCGTGCTGTGCTCGAAAATAGTTTGTAACGTTCAAAACACTCGCCGGGTCATTGCACTGTCCTCCGTCTGCAGTGAAAGACAGCGCCAGCGATTAGCACTGCAGCCACGGTGCCTCAGGGCTATTGGGTACTACCGCGTTGAACTCCGTGGATAACGTGTTGACCGTTTATCACGAGCGCATCACAAATCAGCACAAAAAAGAGCCTGCTGCACCCACCCAGGGAGTCTGTCGGTACGGGTGACTCCTGAACCTTTCGCTTTTTGGCCTTTAACAAAGCGCGTGCCTTGCCAGCGCTATCTGCTGTTAGTGGGTCGCCCTTGACATCGGCAATAGCATTATCACCAGCGCGTAGCAGCCTACGAATAGGTGTGCTCACAGCTTCCTCGTACTGGTCTACCAAGCCTGCCTGCTCCTGGGTCAATCCCGCAACACCTGTGCAAGGTATGGAAGACGCGTTGTGAAGACCGTGTTGGGTGCAGTGAGCGGCTGCACCCAGGTGGCTGCATCAGTGCTCTGGAAAAGAGCTGCAGCCCATGATGCATGCCCAGAGACAACAAATCACAACCTGCAACCAGGTGCAGAGCGTGTTTAAGGTCCTGCAGGCGTGTGCCGGCTCGCCCATCAGTCACGAGTGCGCTGCCTGCTTTTCGGTGTCTAGCAGTCTGCGGGTAGTCCCAGGGCCGGTCAATGGTCAATCAAAGCAAGCGGACTCTCAATACCCAGTTTGGGAGCCGCTGCGTGCAAATGCCCTTGGCTCATTGTTCACGTGCCCGAACTCCAAGCAACACACTTTGCGCCACTGCCTAGGAAACTCCCACCTACCTGCAGCCGGCAGGCCATTGGTGTGTACTTTCCCTGCGAGGCACACCCACACAGCAGCGCACCAAGAGGCATCAGCAAGCAACAAATCGAGGAGTTAGGAAGGGCTTGAGCCAGCTGCAGGTCCTTCATGGGGCGGAGAGCTGCAAAGCTGGAGGCAACCGCGCGGCCACGCCAGCTCAGGCGGTGCCAATGAGCGCATCGTGCACTTACCTTGGTTGCGGACGTCTACCTGAGGAGGCAGCCTTGCTTCCGTTGCCCCGGCCAGGCAGGTGTGCAGCAGTGGCAACAACACCAACAGCAAGGTTCGACGAGTTGGCGCCATTCCTAAGGTATCAAGCGAGCTTATGCGTGTTGTAGACTGTTGACGGACGTGTGTTTGCTTACACTTTGAGGCCCCGGCGACACTTGCACATGTGAACTTCAATGCTGTCGTCTGACTGACTGATTTGGGTTCCATGCAAGCCACGGTGGTGCTAGTGGGATTGCCATCACATAGTGCTAGCCAGGTTTGTTGCTTCATTTTATGAAGATTTGAGCGTAATGAAGAAGCTTAGCGGGCTAAATTGTTGATGAAGGTCCCGCTCGTGAAGCTTCACTAACCTCACACCAGGCCGGGCAGCAGCCGCCACTTATTTTTTCCCACTTTGGTCCCAGGACTGAAAGATAGCATCACCCCAGAACGTTTCAACGATATGTCATGTAATATGGTAGTAAACTATATATCCTTCTGCACACCAGGTTTTGCGAAAGGGCGACATTCACCCCCACCGACAGTTCAGTTCAAACTGCAGGCATCGGTGCTTTTTGCCAGTGCTGTGGCAGTAATCGTTTTCATAACCTGCCTGGCGTAGTTTAAATGATGGCACTATGCTTAAGCACATCACTGCTGAATGGCAACGCTGGGTATGCATGCAGTTTGGTGAAGCAGCCTCTTCGTGACTTGCATGCGTAGCTCTCGGGTGATGAACTCAGCAGCCTGTCCAACATAGGAGCATACACAGCTCTGACTTGTCTTCTTATTTACACTCTTTGTTTTCGCTCCTACCGAGTTGCAGTATCCCCAGCTGCCCTTCCCATGCATGTTCTGCCGAAACCGGCAGGCAGGTAACTTCTGTATGCGACGGCTGAGGCACAGATGACATGTGCTTGCAGACCCACTCCTCCTGCCATGTACCTGCGGATTTGCACCTCAACGGAGCATCCAGCTATGTATCGGTGCGGCCCCCCATGTTCGCGGCTTGAATGGTATGCCTGCATCTAGAACTGAACAGAGCGGGCGCCTGGCCTGCTCCCTCCACCACACAACTTGCAGCTGCTTAGGAGGACGTGTATGGCGTATTGCTGGGCGCCACCTCCTCCTGTACCCGTGCACCATAGCACAGTTGCTGAACGAAGCCTCAGCCCTGCAAACAGATGGCAGTCCTCATGGGCGCTGCACTGGACGGAGCATTCTCCCCCCGCCCCCCTCTCAGGCCATGCAGGGCGCTGCAAGGCTGACAGCAGGCCATCCATCCTCTCGTGCATGCTCGCGCAGCTGTGTTCTTGTGACGGGTTTAAGGGCAATACACGCCCTGCTGCATGCCCATGCACAGCCGATCACCCAGACAGTTGCGTCAGCTAAGAACACAAGTACTGAGGTGCACAACCACAACCAACCTTGCAGGGTCCAAATGAGGAAACGGAGGCAACCATGGCGCGTGTACACGTGCTGATTGCTGTGCACACATGCCATCGTTATACACACACTGAATGCTGTACACGTGTACTGCTTGGAAAAGCGGGTCGACGCGTCGCTCACAGAGTCACAGACATTTACACGTTACACTCGTTGGAGGCGTCACGCCAACACATTCAATAGGTGCACTGCGTACAGAAACCTAGATACACAAGGTAATTGAGAGACTGTACCTCTACCGGTACCCATCAGCCTGACCAACAAACTGTGGAACATTAAAGAAGGACCTCCGTAGGGGAGGGGGTACTTCACAAGCATACAAACAACGCAAATGCGGGGCACGCACACGGGTTCTCCGCACAAGCTGCGCATGCTGGGTGCGAGCCGCTCACTCTGACAGGCGCATATGCACTCTTACGGCAGGCGTGAACACGCGTGAAGCACCCCAAGCAGTCTGGACTAGAAGTGAACCCAATCGTGGTTTGGGCGCAGGCAGTTGCGCTGAGCAGGGTAAGCTGACAACACGCATGTCCAAGGCAGGTCACGGGTCACAGGAAGCGCATTTTGCTGGCTACGTGCATTGGCGTCAAGGCCGTGCACAACGGAATCGGGGCGCGAGCGGGCTGGACAGGCACCCGCCGCTCAGCAAAACATCAGTTTCGCCCGACAAGTCCACGAACGTGTGGATGCAGCGCGCGTGCAGTCCAACAAGCGTGCGGGGCAGTGCGCTGAAGGGGAGTAGAAATGAATGGAGGAAGCAGGCCAGCGAATGGAAATTCAACAGTATCACTGCGTGAGGCATACGGAACACAAATCCGTGGATTGCCTGCATGTCAAACCCGCCTAGCATCATGTAAACTGGGTCACTCAGCGCCATGTTGGCTGCGCCTGTTCAGCTGCACATGGTAATCCTAACCGCGTGGTGAATGTGATCCTAGTACTGGTCCTGCTAGTCTTGAAACAGTGTGTGAGTACGATAACATGCACACCACAATAACGGTGGCTGTGCAAAAGCTCGCACATGCGCATCTCTTCCACGCGTGCGTACATGCATGCATGCTCTGCGCATGCACCCACCCAAATCATACAACCAGAAAAACAGGGAGGCAAACACACCGGCCGCCGTTATTCCGCCAAAGGAGGCAGTAAAGGGTTGCATGAATGGCGGCATGGCCGACGAGGGATGTCCAAGATGTCTGTCCGCAGCGGTAAGCTGTTGGGCACGCAGCCCACTGACCGGCGCTCAGCCCAGCCGACACTCGATTGCGCCACCCAACGCTTTGTAACGCCACTGGCAAGCACGGTGCCAGTTCGCTCGCTCTCCACACCTATCGCAATATCAGCGTGTCCACTCCGCGGAATAGCACAGGCGCAATGGAGCAGGCCGAGCAAAGCGGCCCAATGTGCGTGCTCATATTATGCATGCTAGGGGCAGCCGGGCAGGTCATGAGCCTGGTGAGAGTTGCAGTGAGTGCAGTACGTAAAAGAAGTCCTGAGAAAATGTCATTGGGCTGTGGTGTCTACTGTGGGTAAGCCTAAGCGAGCTAGGCACTCTTCGGGGGTGGAGGGGGGGGTCAGCAGACAGGCCTAAGGAGACGTGACACAATTGCCTCTTGCCATAAGATAATGGCCACAAAGATGACCAGTGTGGCAGCCCGTTTCCTTTGAAATCTGTGGGGTAGGTGGCTGAACTGCACCCTGCGGCCTCATGCTCCGAGACCGCATTCGCACTTCATGTGCACCGAGTGTCAATGCGTGATCAACATCAAGGGCAGTGCATGGCTGGATGCGCGGGCAGCAACAAGCACTGCCAAAACAATGATCAAGTCTCAAATGCATGCTGGATGCATGTGCCTGCAATGCACACATTGCAGGGCACAGCATTGCGCGTAAGAAGGGAGGGACTCGCACGCGCAAACATTCACACTGCCGACACAGAGCAGGCGACTGCTGATAGCGAGGCAGTGCACGGAGGGAGGATCGTCAACAGGCACAGGTAACAGGATACGAGACGTTTCAAAGCTTAAGAGCGCACAAGCTGGGAGCGCAAGCCGGGGCACATTGCCGGTCCATGCTCCACACTTGGTTAGCTGGGTGCCAGTACCGCAGAAATCATGCGCACGTGGCAAGGCAAGAGAGCAAGGGGAACTTAGAAGCAGCAAAGACAAGCAGAGCCTGAGCCGAATCACTCAGCAGAGGCAAAATCCAACACGCACGAACGGATAAGGTGGGTGGAAGGGTGGCGAGCGGGGAAAGCGCTCGTGGCTGAAAACAGAGAGGGGAGGGAGAAAGGGAGAGGGCAGGGAAAATCACAGCGTCGGGAAAAGTAATGGCGAAGTCGCCATACCTTGGCATCGCACCAGACACAAGGCACACGCAAATTAGGCGTGGGTAGGTGCGTACTGCGGTCGCTCTCTCGTCTCTTGCTACGTCATACCGTATGCATATGCACTCTTTCAGCGCTGCTTGCTGCCGGATGACCTTGGCGATTCCCTTGCTCGCATTGCGTCATGGCAACGGCTGCACCGCGATGCTTTATGCAGTAAAAACGTAATGACTTTCGAAGGCGTCAATACACGGTGGCAGGGAAGGCTCCCAACGGCGCCCCACCACGCCTTGCTATGCACTTGGCTGCTTGACGCACATGACACGCCGTGATGCAATCAGATGTGTCTGCACTTTTGGAACCGCACACACATTAGCGCGCTTCCGCGCATGCATCACTGGTGATGTGGGGGACATATCATTCACCTGTCACAACGGCACCAGCATCTCAGCACATGCGCATGCATGCATGCATACAGGGTCGTCTTCGTTGTGCGCATGCTGCCATTATCATGCATGGCCTATATGGTCGCGCCCGGCAGTCATCCTTGCCGCGCACGGTCGTGCCTGCGGCCGCAAAGCTGCATGCCTGCAGCCTTTCCCTGATGGGCGCGCAACGAAGGGGAAGCCTCACGTGCGTGCGCTCTACTTCTTGGCGACGAGTGGCTTTACGTTAGCCTTAAACGCGCTGTTAGTGGCCATGTTGCCAGCTTCCAGGTAGTTGCAGCAGACCTGGAGGGAACGCAGGGGGGGCGAGGGTTGGGGGGCACAAACCTGATGAGAAAGCGCATGGCCGGGGTTCGGGGGGGACATTGTGCATGACTGTGGGCAGATGTGTGTGATTATGGCTGCGTGCGTGCGTGTGGCTGTGTGAGAGTGAGAGTGAATGTGCGCGTCACTCGACAGAGGAAAGACGAGATTTTTCGGTTTCAGGTTGGGTTGGGTTGAGGGTTGGGTTGAAAGGGTATTGGCCTGCAGCAGCAACCAACCTGCTGGTGTGCAATGGTACTGTCTGCTTGCACAGTACAGCACAGCACGGGACAGCTTCGGGGAGCTGCAGCCAGCACCTGCCCAGCATGCCAATATGCCATCCATGCATGCGAAGACCACTGCGCGTCCATGCGCCCGCATGCGGTCGTGTCCCGACTGTGTTTGGGCTTTGGAGCGATCCCCCATGTCCCTGCACCCCCCTCGCCCATCACTCCATGCGTACGTCGCGCGCTGTTGCTGAATCGTTGCCGTTCCGCGAACGCATGTGACCTCGTTGCACGCGCTGCGGTTGGTTCAGCGTGCACGCCTGCCCACTCACCACTTTGCAGCCCATGGGCTGTCCGTTGCTGTACGCCGCCACCGCCTGGCCGCAGCCAAAGTATTGGGTGGAGGCCCACACAGTCTGCGAGGGTGATGAGGGGCAACCGCGCAGCACAGCACAGCACAGCACGAGTCAACAACCACCAGCACAGCAGTAGCAGCAGCGCGGTGAGAGCGGTGAGAGTGGCGACGCTAGGGCAACACGCGGGCAATGCGCTGTAACGAATTCCCAAGGCGGCGTGTGCGCCTCAATCGACGAGAGCTCCAGCGCAAAGGCCGTTTCACTGCCAATGCATCACGGAATCGCCCAGCTTTGAGAGGGCGCACAGACCGCCTTGACGGCTGTGCGCTCACTGCCGTGACGTCCCCACCCTAGGGTGTAGGGTTAGGGTGTTAGGGCATTACAGGCCGGGTGTTTACGTACCGCGGTGAAGTGTCCGACCATCTGGAACTTGTTCTTGTTCTTATCCCAGGGCTTGTTCTTGTCCCAGGTGTAGGCTCCGACCTCGCTGTACCAGGCCTTGACGGCGCTGGTGCAGCCCATGGCGTTGAGGCCGCCCATGTAGTCCCAGGTGCCGCCAAACTGCAGGAAGGGGGAAAGGGGAAAGGGGAGGGCAGGGGACGCAAGCAGGGTGCAGGGCTTAGGGTCTCAGGGGTTAGGGTTCAGGGTTTGCACAGCGCTCCTCCGATCGCGTGCTGCAGTTCGGACGGTACATCAGGACTGAACGTGGTGAGGGTGATGAGTGATGATGGCTGACGGTGGCTGCGGCGGGCCGGGCAGGCGCCAGCAGCGCTGCAGCTGCCACGGCGGCCGGGGCAAGCGTGCGAGCGTGCCGTGCGAGCGTGCGTGTGCGGGCAGGCGCGCGTGCCGCGCTGCGTGGCCGGCGGGCGGGTGGCACAACCACCTCCTCAGTGCGGACTGGCGAAACGACCCACGCATATGCTCATACTTCAACCCATTTACGAGTCCTACACCAGCTCCGGCCTCAGCATGCATTCGTGCTGAGTGGCTGCCTCCTTGCAATATGCCAGCATCTAAGCATCAAAGCAGCCAGATGCTGGCGAAGCAAAAGCAACATCTGGCGACCTTGCTTGGCCATCATTGCCAGGTCAGCCCTACTTTGCCTCGGCTACTGGGCTGCTCGGTGCACATAAGCTAAGCAGCCCTGCAGCTCTCTCTGGGTGCACATACACAGCTGGTTAGCAGCTGGCAACTTCGGCCGCCGATGTGTGTGCGCACAAGCCGGCAAAAGCGTCACACTTGCATGCTCGACAAAGACTTACTGAGATTTTGTATAGATTCTCTCCGACTGCGCCTGACATAGCTTTCGAGCTGTGTTGCCAGCTATTGCAGCCCCATCTGCTGATGATTTCGTCGGCCCACTTTTGCGCAATCCCAGCAAGGTACGGGTGCCATTGCAGCGCCTTGCTGCCGTGCATCGCCCGGAACACATTCGTCTGGTTCAAGGCACTGCCAGGGTCGTTGCAGGTGCCACCGGCTGCCACGTTGCCACGAGCACAAGTTCACACAAAGCGAACAAAACTTCAGGCAAGGCAGGGGCAGAGGCTCAAGGCACAAACGTAACTTCATGGATACAACGGCAAGGCTTGGTTGCATGCAGCCAAGGGCATAGCTCCAGACAACGTGCAGAGCTCTGCCAGCCATTCGCACGCCATGTCACCGTGCAAGTACACTCGCACAGGTTGCTTACGATAAGGGTTGGGGGCTGATGTGGGCAATGGTGTGTCGGTCACTGCTGGGTCCACAGGTGTTGAGCTTGGGAGGGGGTCCACAGGGGGGTCCACCACCGTTCCGTTTGTATCAGCTTGCATCAAATTGCGGTGGCTCTGGGAGCGACGTGGTTCCCGCTGCTCGATGGGCTGATGGAGGAGCTCATCTGCCTGTGCTGGTTCATCTGCGTCACTCTGTGTGTCTCCTTGGTCACTGTCCAGCAATGAACTAAGGAAGGCCTCATCAAGGCCTGTTCGGTCAAGACGAACAATTGTGCATGACACAAGGCACGTTTCTGAGCTGTATAAACAGTGCATGAGCAGAACACTGCAGTCGCTACATGCAGAAAACGGCACCTAAGGCCTTGCAGGCAGGCAGGCAGCAGCTGAACCTGCACTTTGCGGGTGTCGTCTTCTGCTGAGCAGTCAACATTTTGGAGCAAAAACTCGTGTGGTTTATGGATGTAGCCCACACTGTGGCATAAGCGTGTGGGATTGTTCAGTAGGTAGGGCTTGTGTTTGCCCAGTGTTGTTTTGGGCGATAGCCCCCCGCCTAACATGGGTCCCACGCCCAACAGCTGAAGAGTTACCGAACGCGACCATGCCCCGCGTACCTGCATCCGCTGCTCCCAAACCCAAGCGTGATGCTTTGATGACGCTCTCATCCAGCTGCAAGGGCACATCCACGGTGACGACAGGCTCTGCAAGCAATTGGTCGCGGGTTTTGAGACTGTACAGCTGGTCTTGAGCCAGGGCAGGCCATGGTGGGCCAGACCAGCGCCGCTGTTGTAGGCAATCATAGCGTGTGAATGTATACTGGGCAACACTGTGATGGCGTACCTGTTCCGTCCACCAGGAGCCGCCTGCCTGCTTCACACACGCGTACTTTGGCTGACAAGAGGATGGCTGCCAGCAGTAGCAAGCTCAAACGCATAGCGCCCTGCATTTTGACGAAACCGCTGTCCAGTAGCAAGCAGGAAGATACATGCACGCTTCTGGTCAGTGTGGCTTGACCGACTCTCGAGTTTCTTCGATGATATGCTCGAAGGGCCCGGCGGTTTACAGAGGCGAATGGAATTGCATTGTATGTTTGACCGGCTGTTGGCCCCTTCTCTACTTCTCTTCAAGGCAAAATGCACAGCTTATTGCTCGTACTATTACCATTTCGGGTTGTTCTTCGGCTGCTGCGTTAGGAGCAACGGCACTTGTCAGGGGTCTTGGGCCCGCCGAGCGCTTGCACAAGTGTATGACGGCTGTGCCAGAAACTCCCCAAGCCTCACACATTACACTGCGCGAAGTCATCACAGGCTATGGCAAACATGCCTTCTGCTGAGCCACTGCCTTCGCTGGCCTCTCTTGCTTATGGGTGCCCCGTTGGGGTTGCTTTGGTGCAGGAGATGAAGCGGAAGCGTTCTGTATACCTTGCATTCCCAAGCACTTTGCAGCACTTGGACGATGACCACATGAGGGGAACCTTCATAGTGGCAGCTGGGCTGTACTCTCACGTGGGTTCCACGACTCACGGCGTGCTCACTGCTGTGGGCTTACAAAGCCCAGGGAATACCTAACCCATCAAAGCAAAGCGTTGCCAGGCCAGAACTCAGCAGGCATCCTCAGTCCAGCAGCTAATACAAAACTTCCCCAGCCGTGTGATGGAAGCTGTGTAACTCTTTGCATGCCTGCGCACGTGGACTGCACGTATATAACTCTGAGCGCAGCTTGCACACTGCGCAACCGTGCCCCGGAATGCAAGGAACAATTGATGCCACGAGTAGTTACCCCAATGGCATGCAAAGGAAAAGTGAGAGCGACCAGGCTTCCTTGGTGCCAGTAACTCCCGTGTCAGCCGCCTGCATATCGTCAGTCCTTCGCACCGCAGCTGGGCCTGCGGGAACACGACTGGCGCTGAAGGTCGGGTGAGAGCACTACAAGCGGCGGCGCTGCAAAACCTTGGCGCTCCGGACACAAGCACCCCCCTGCGCGCGCCGCCGCTGCCGCTACACCAGCGCCACGGAAGACGTGCGTAGCCGGCAGCGCTGCCTCACCATCGGCCGCTGGGTGGGCCACGCCCCGCCACGTGACGCGACACGCTGGCACAGTTACAGAGGCATACGGCAGACGCGCATGCAGGGCGTACGGTGCTTGAGTTAGCGTTGAGTGAAAGGTTTTAGGGGGCCAGTTGCACGGGTGTGCCGACGTTGTGTGTGCAGCAGGTCCGATGCACCAAGCCGAGTCTCACGCGACAAGAATCGGTGCAAGCAGCTTCACCTGCATGGCCCTCACCTGCATGCATACCCCACGCCTGCGTGGCAGAAGATTTCCCGTGGGGCCATGTGGTGTGTTTCTCGTGGGGCCGTGCAGTGTGCATGTGCGTTTGTATGGGTACCCCTCGCCTGTATTGTATCCCGTACATCAGCCAGAACGGGTCGGCCGACAGTCGGGCAACCGCCCCAGCCTCCCCTGATGCGGGGACCAACCGCGGAGACAAACAGCGGTGCATTGACCTGCTGAGCAAAGCAGCGACCCGGGCGGCATATGCCATACATCGTCAATCCGCTATGCCACCTAAGGCTATGCGGTGGGAGACCGGTATGCAAAATGCGGCGGCGGCAGCAGGTTGTGGTCAGGCGGGAGCGTGGCGGGTTTCGCCCAGCATGCAGAGGCGCGATCCATGCTGGCATCGCAGCCAGCACGCGACTGACGGGCACAGGCAGGGGGGCGAGCTGGGGGCTGTGACCACAGGCGCTACAATCTGCTGCATGGTGCGGCATGGTGCTTCGGCACTCGTCCTGTGATGCGCAATGGATCGGCGACCATAACACAATCTGCACGCAGCGGTGCATGATGCCCCTGCCTTGAGCGCGTGTACGCCCCAGGTGCTGGCGTTGCATGGCTCTGCTGGCAGCGTCCATCATCACCTAGCGCAGGCAGGGTTAGTGGTTAGCTGCTGCTGGCTGGGGTCGTTGTTGCTGCCGACTTGCGGCTTACGGTATGCGCCATCGCGCTTGCCATCCATCCGCAGGTGTGGTGTTGAGCGCGCTGAACTGGGTGCACAGAATGCGTTGAGACCACTGCAACTCCGCACAAGGCATGCGTAGATGCACGTGTGGAGATGCCATGTCCATGCATCACCACAGCAGGGAGGGCTGGCAATGAACACAATCACATAAGCCGATAAGCGAGCTGATCGTGAGCCAGAGCCGTGGATTGAGTCGAGAACCATTTACTCACTATGTGTTTACAGGGCGCGCGTGTTGCAGCGCGACTATCATCACATGGCTAAAAGCCTGCTGCTACGTGTTACCATCGTCACAAATTTCGTGCCACGAATCACGCTTGCTAGCATCAAGGCAACGCATGCGGTACGATGGGGATGCTGCTCCGAGATGTGTCCTAGGTTGGGCAAGCGATTGCCGCATGGATTAAAGGCGTGTTGAACTTAGCCAGCTAGGGGGAGCTTGGTGGCGCTTGGTGTATTGTGATTGCAATTGCCGCAAAAGAAGAGGCAGTACAACACCACGTTCAAGACGAAGCCGGCAGCTGGCAGCAACGAAATATCGGTTGAGCTTGATCCACCGCAAAACACGAAAGATCAGGTGACTTAGCACGCATGAATTAAGGTAAGGTATGGATGAAGGAGGGTGTAGGGTTAACCCTCAATCCAGAGATAACAAAACGCTCAAATAAAGAGCGGAATAGCAGGCGCGGGGTGTCGCACTCTACTAGGTCACAACTCGGGAATGAGGTACTGGGCCCTGATCCACAAGCGCTGCATTCGCCTGCCTGCCTGCACGTATGCACGCGCACGCTTTCCCCGCACGCGTTCCTTACTAGCGTAGGATGGCGTGCGGAGGCGGCCGCGAAACGGACCACATATACAAATTTGCACGGGGCATAACACCAGCGCTTGAATCGGCAGCCACGTCTTGAACGCCACCCTGATAGCAGCGCACGTGGATCCGGGTCCCTAACGCGATGCTAAACTGGAATAGTCCAGTACTGTGAGTATGAAGGAGCCGATAAGGTTGTCGGGGGCCGCCGGTGGGCAAACTCAAGTGAGTTGAGGGGCAGAAGCATCCGTCCTAATCCAGGCAACAAGGCGGGGCATATATCTATCGATCATGCTCTCGCCCGAAAAGGCCCAATCAAGGGGCTGAAAACGGTGCGTAGGAGGTCGTCAAACGCAGCCGTGTAGCGGTACTGTGCTATGTGCGGGTGTCCAAAGCAGCACGCCCGAAACCCCAGTATGCATGTGTAACTGAGTATGTGCGGGAGGGGCTGAGGGGATTGAGACATAGGCTTGTGAGGTTGCACACGCAGGACGTCTTGGAGGTGTGCGCATTTCATAAACACCCATGCTTCCACCGGAGGGCACAGGAGGGCACGATGTGCAGTTGGTATTATTGGAGCGTGGAGCGGGTGTGGGTGTGAGCTGCATCGGCAGGTAGGCGTCAGACCAGTGCGCCTGTCCAGCATGCTGGCACGTGTCAGATTGCGAGCAGCTAGCACCCAAACGCGGTGAGGAGGTTTCGCCCCGTGTGTGTGTCAGCTCTCGCGGTCACGCTTCGCGCGGCATGCTGGGACAAAGGCATGCCGGGGGCACTGACGGAAGATGAATGGCAGGGTTGTGGGGATGAAGGAAATGAATAATGCAATAACGTAATATGTACTAACATCTCAGAAACACCACTGGATGGATGAATAGAGGGGGGGAAAACCATCACGCGAGGAACAGAAAGTTACCACACACACGCAAGGCACACTCACAAAAGGGAGGTATCTCGGCAACGTCCGAGTACGTACGTGGATCAGCCTTCTTCGCATTTGCACATCTTCGCACATTGCTGCGCGCTGTTGCTGCACACCGCTGCTAGGGAGCAGTATTGGAGGTCATGTGGCAGCACTGTTCGCTGTTCTCTGTGGCGTTCACGCGTGGATCGTAGGATCCAGCTGTATCGCTTTTGCTGCATGCCCGTCCTTACGGAGCCAGGAAAAGGCAGCGTGTATGGAGCGCGTACACAGCGTGTACGGAGCATGTACGGGCACTGCTTACATCTTCTTCTTGGCGGAGAGCAGCGGCTTGACGTTAGCCAAGAACGCGCTGTTGGTGGCCATGTTGCCGGCCTGGAGGTAGTTGCAGACGATCTGCGGAGCCAGAAGATGTGCATAACGGCATGCAGTACAAACTGTTAGTACTGGATTGACCGGATATACTGCCATGATGACTTGGGGATGTGCGGTTTGTAGCAGACCCCGGCACATGGTTGCGGCAAACAGATACTGTGTGTGGCACATAGAGCGGGGCCGGTGGGTGGAGGGGCAGAGGAGGGCTGGATGCTCGCGGCTCAGACAGACGCATACACAAACAGAAATTCAGGGATGAATGTAATGCTTGAACGCACTGGGAACGCATGTGCGAATCCTTGGTGCTTGAGCCCGGCAGCGAGTCGATCAGTGCCGGAGCAGAACACACGTGCAGGGTTGCGTGCAGGCGATCACCAGCGCGCACGCCACGATGCAGGTGAGCATGCAATCCTGTAATCAGCGGGGTAGGGGCAGCACTCACCACTTTGCAGCCCATGGGGCGGCCATCTGCGTAGGAGGCGACTGACTGGCCGCAACCCATCTGGGTGGAGCTGGCCCACACGGTCTGAAGGTGCACAAATCAAAGGTTTGCAGAAGCGGAACACTCAGGTCACAGGAACATGTAGTGAAGCACGTTCCCTGTATGCGCTTGTGAGCGTATGCATGTGAGCAAGTGCGTGCATTTTGTCATTCTCGTGTAATGGGGAATAACGGGCAGAGCATAATCCAGCCAGCATGCTATCGCACACGCCAGTGCTTGCAGCACCGTCCCATCCCCCGCGGCCTTTGGTTTTAAGATGACCCCATCAGCCCCAAATGTTAGCACCCGACATGGCTACCGGTCAGCAATTCATCCTGACTGGCGTTTTGGCATGCACATCGCCCTCAGCCTGCACCTGGTGCACCTCGAGCCCATGTTACGTGTTGCACTGTTGCGGTCTCATCCGTTTCCCGTGGTAAAGTGAGGCTTAGGATTTCAGGGCATATGGACAGATATGGTTTCATGGCAGTACCGGCATAGGCTGTGTGCTCACCGCGGTGAAGTGGCCGACCATGCCAAAGTTGGCGGAGTTGGAGGTCCAGGGCTTGGTCGTCCACTTGTAGCCGCCAATCTCGCCGTACCACGCCTTGACGGCCATCGTGCAGCCGTAAGAGTTGAGCGCGCCCATGTAGTTGAAAGAGCCGCCGATCTGCATTGTTGCGCCGTGGCACCATGCACGCGTGTGCCGTTGAGGGATGGAGGGTGCGAGGCGGGCGTGCGGAACCATAACCACAGCAGTGTACGTGTATGTGCAAGCTCGTGTGTGCGTGTGTGTGTGTGTGTTGTATTGCAAGGCCGTAAGTGTGTAGATGTGTATGTCATGCAGCTTGTGTGAGAGGCGTATAGCTGTGGTGGGTGGGTTGGGGGAGGAGAGCGTTCGTGCAATATTTCGGGAGCTCTCATGCGCCAGGGACATACCAGGGCCTGTGTGTGCATCTGCCAAGGCGCTCGTCTGCCTGCATTCACCTTCTTCCGCATTTCATGCACGTGCAGCCCTGCCCTCGTCCCCATGCCTGTCCTGCTTCTGCCCACCAGCCAGCATGCCTGCCTGTCTTTCTGGAATTTGGATCATACATGCATGCGCTGCCCCAGTGCTGCCCCTGCATGGCTACGTGAACAACTTGCATGTGAGGTGCTCCGGATCGCTGTATGCAGTGCCGGATCGCTGTATGCAGTGCCGGATCGCTGTATGCAGTGCCGGATCGCTGTATGCAGTGCCGGATCGCTGTATGCAGTGCCTTTGCTGACAGCAAGCAGGTTGGAAGAGGGGGGTTTGTGCGAGACTCACCGAAATCTTGTACAGGTTCTCTCCGAGGCGGCCAGTCATGGCGTCGTTGCTGTGCTGCCAGCTGTTGCAGCCCCACTTTGAGGTGATGTAGTCAGCATAGGCCTGGGCCTTGCCCTCAAGGTAGGAGGTCCAGGCGTATGGCTTCACTCCGTGAAGGGCCCGGAAGGTGTTGGTTTGGTTCAAAGCGGCGTCCTCGTCATTGCACGACACGCCAACTGCGACCGGACAAGCAAGGAGATAGAGCAGCACGTGGAGGGTTAGTAAATTGATTTCCAGAGTGGAGTGGAGTTGGGGGCTCAGCCATGGGCTGTCAGGTTCACACGTTGGGGAAACCATACACATGTGACCTGGCGGTGCACAGCATGACGGAGGTTTCATGCGGAGTTAGTCAGGCCATGCCATAGCTGAATGGCTTGTAGAAAAGCAGCTGCGCACGGGCTGGGACTATTGGGAGTCGATAGCTGCTACTTGCTGCTGCCTTTTAAAATTGGTTTGAAGTTGCAGCGCTAGCGAAAAGTGTTGCCTGGTGGGTGTAATGTGGGTGTCAACGATGCCCACGTCTGTTTGCCCGCAGGGTGCATGCTGTCATACCGTGCCTCAAACAGGTGGGGCAAGAACACTTGAAGTGCTTGTTCGTGCATTCTCTGGAGGCCTGAGGACGCAAGGCTGACTGGCTGAAGCAAGCCGGCACACAACGCAGACCTAGCCGGCGCTGCTTGCATCACAGCACCCCCCCGAGCGAACAGCGACAAAGAAGACGCCTGGTGCATGAAGTTCACTAGTTTGAAACCCACAGGAGGCTAGAACCCACTACATGCAGCAAGCAGTGGTCGGTTGCACCCACCTGTCGGTGGAGTTGTTTCTGCGAACCAGGTCGTCATTGTCACACAAGGGAGGGAGGGACAGCAGCAAGAAAGGCATTAAATTTCAGCCAGGAATTCCTGACGGGTTTGGACTTGGCGTTTGCCAAGGAGCTGGTTCAGCACTGCAGTGCTGTGGTGCAAACTGTTGGTGTTAATGACAGCGCACAAAGCGGCTGGGGTTTTCAAACAAGTAAGAGCAGGAGTTGCTTGTTTGCGCAGGTTAATGTCCTGTGGGTCCCAATTCAGCAGGCTTAATGGCGAATGCCTCCGTTTGCCACTGTGCCAGTCAGCAGCGGTAAGCACCCATCCGAGCCCAGCTTGCGACTCACGAAGCAACGCACGGCCTTGGGTCTTATTAGCAACGTCGGAATTATCCATAACGACCGGAGGCTGCAGCGACATCTCAACAATTTCTGAGGTAGGGTAGGAGCAGTGGCACAGCAGGCGGGAAGAGACAGTCAGTCACGAGAACATCAAGCCTACGCTTCACAGTTTGTACTTGCATAGCTTCCAGAGCACGACGCGCTCAACGACGACGCTGACCTTCAAACTGTTGGGGCTCTGGGCGCCCTTCGATTTGGCTGATGAGAAGGGCCATCAGGGCAACCATCACGAATATGGCTGTGTGCTTCATCGTTGCGTGTTACACCGTAGCGAGTCTTTGAGAAATAAATTTTAGGCGTTCGGTTTTTGATAAGCTCTTGCGAGCCCCGGGATGTTTATATAGGTCACAAGTAGGAGCTAGCAAAATTGTATTTCCGGTGGGCGAGACCTTCAACCCGAATTGCACAAGTCGAATGCACTTATTTCAGGGTTGCACGGTACTCGCCGCATGCTATCAATTATTAACATGGCTCAATTTACTCCTTTGTTTCACCCAGACTGGCTGACAAACTTGTGGCTACATCCCAAAGGGCACCTCTGTCGCGATACAGTGGCGACAAGTGGCGAAGGTGGTGGGCTTGTGAAGGTGCTAGCTCTGGCTTGCCCGCCTTCATCAAAACTGCTGGTTGAGGTGGGGTGAAGCCATAGTGGTAAGCTACGTCCTGTTGCATCACATGGCCGGTCAGCATTCACTCTGAACATGAATATGACCAACCCTTACCTATGCCCTACTCAGTGACCGTTTTCAACGTACGTTGGGCACGTCAGTTCAGGTCTTCTAAGGAGTCACAACTGTTGAGCATGCGTGTACTTCATCCATCATGCGCGATGCTCCTGGCTATATGCCATGTGGCGACCACCTGTGTGGCAGCCAGGCGGTAATGAGCTGGCAAAGCCAGCGCTTCGTGCCACACACGAGCTGGAAATGTTCAGACACGCTACAATGAGCCGCAAGACTAGCCCTCTTGCGCATCTCCGTGGGCTCGAAGCACCCAACGTGCTGCGTGGTCACACGCCTCTGAGCCCAGCCTCTACCATCGTAATACCAAAGCAGACCAAAGTGTTACACCTTTGCTCGCTGCTTGGGTCACATTGCAGGAATAGTGGAAAGCAAGTGGTGTGGCCTTGGCTGGAACTCTGTATGTACAGTCATGCGTCATGCAGCTGATGAACGGGCGTTGCGCCGCTTACGTTCATTTGTAGTACTATATGCGCTCTTCTTGGAAAAGACCTTTGCAACTTCTTGCATAGCTTCCCTGGTTGAGTATCACAGAACCGGCCTACACTTGTCCGGAATCCTGACGTTTATGACGGGCAGTCGAGTTGCCCGGGCCGTTCAAACCTCGGTGCATGGCACGTTGACACTGATATGAACGCATGGCGCTGCAACAGGATGCACATCGAACTGAAAGTTGCAAACGAACACGCTCTGTTACAGAACCACAACTAGCACCGGGCCCGGCAGACAGCCTTGCTCCTCCATATCCTGTTCGCCTCGATGCAAGCAAGGACGACTCGTGGAGCGACCAAGTGCCCAGTGTGTTTCAGGTATTAGGATGATGATTGATTATGTCACTGGGAGCAGCTCGGTACTGTTCAAATTGTTCGTGTACGGGTGACCGCTTGTGTTGGCAAGATGTGTGCTGCGCGCACGTGTTTGGGGGTTGCGAACATGTGCAGACGAAAACCACACTGGTCAGCCTGCATAAGAGGCAGAGTATTGCTTTATGCATCCGCCTGACCTCTTCCTTGCACATTGTCTGGTTGCATGTGGGAAAGATGAGAGGGGACCCCAAAACCACATTCATCGCTGCGCTGTCGGATCGCATAAGCGCGATTGCGCTGCCTGATACCGGCAAACGTATCCACCTGGTCCGCGCTTTTCTTTCCTGCTCGACCACGATGCTGTGCCCAAGGCTTAGGCAAGCACCAGGTCAGCACAGGGCCCAACGAGGTGAGCGCAATCACATACTGCTGTGCCAAGTTTGGACATTGGCGTCAGTGTCGTAACATATCAACTGCTCCCTTCCCTCCAGGGCATTACGCTGCTGCAGTGAATGCCGGATGCGCCGTGCGTTGCAAAGCTTTCACGCCTGAATTAGGGTCTGCTTGGCTGCACTGGCGTAGTGGCCTAAACACCCGCCTCTACGGTTCTTTGCAGGTGCATTTGGTGATGGGCCTGCTATATGCATCCAAACCAGACGCGCTGTGAAGGCTCAAGCTCAAGCGGACTTGCCAGCGGATGCCCTGCTTTCTAGGCGTGCAGCTGCTGGACTCACTGCTATGACTGGTGAGTGGCTCTAGGGCTTGCCTGCCATATGCCAGACTGGTTCAAGTGCTCTGGCCCAGTAGTAGCCACTGATGCACTCTAACCACCTTGACCCCGCCACCAAACCTGTACTGTGCTGGGAGGTGCACAGAGTGCAGCATGCCTGCTTATAACTCCCAAATGCCTGGATTGTGTATGCGATTAAGGTTCTGAGCTGTCTGTGCGTGCAGTCCATTGTAGGAGCAAGTGCACTCAGGCGCGGTTTCGCTCATCAGTGCTCTGATATTGCACAATGTACTGACTGCAGCCTTCGTGACCCACCCTGCTTGCATGCCTGCAGTGGTTTTGGGAGCTTCCAGCCTAGCAGCACCTCATGAGGCCAAGGCAATCACTGGAAATCCGCTGGGGTTCAAAAAGGCAAGTTGGGGCATATCCACGCCAAGCAAGCGAGGCGGCCTGCTGCAGCAAGCCGCTATGATGCACAAGCTTGCAACAACCACTTGCTGCTAGCTGCAGCGGCATGGCCGCGCACACCCCACATGTTTAGGTGCGAGCATGAGTTACGCCGGTCCAGATGTCACGCCAGCGACGCGCGTGCACAGCAACGTGTCCTGTGTCTGGCCCGTTGCGGCGTGCTTGCCAGCACGTCACCACAGAGCCAGGATGTCCGTGGGGAGCATAGCGGTACCTGGGAAGGCGTGCACTTGCATGCAAGCGAGGCACGCATGCAGGTCCACATGCATGTTTTGTTTCCGCAAGGCGCCACACGCACAGCACAGCGGCCCATCCGCATCCGGCGAGGCTGGGACTCTTGGCATCACTCCCTGGACCCACCCGCTGCTGCACGTTTCGCTGCTTTCTTGCGCCTGCGCCTGTGTACGTGACAATCGCAGCGGCAGCAGTCACCCGCCCGGTCCGCGTGCTTGCGGCAGCACAGGAACCTCGGCAGAAAGGTGCTCCGATCCGTTCGAAAGTCGGCTGGCCGCGCTTGCTTTGTTTCGCGCAGGAGATGAACGCGCGGCGGCGCAAGATCCCGGAGAGTGAATATACAGAGGGGCCGCAGGGGCTCAAGTATTACGACCTCACCGTGGGGGACGGAGCATTGGCCACAAAGGTCAGTTGAGTGGCGGCGCCGACAAGGTTTGGGTTTTGGGGTATAGAGAGAGGGAGAGAGGGAGATTAAATCACCCAGACCACTACAGTCAGAGGCTCAGAGCGCAGTGGGGCGGGGAAGCCAGCAGCAGCAGCGCCAACGCGCTGTGCTGCCCGCCAGCCTACAGCTTGCACCCATCCGGCCCGCACAGTGCTGGTAATATTATATGGTGCTGCGCGTTGGTAACTTCTTGTTGGTTTAGCGTTGCAGGATTACAGGGTTTAGGGTCACACCCCAAACCCAAACCCATACCCATCAATTACCCTAATCCTGTTGGTATGGAGAAAGAGGGAAAGGGAGGGAGATTGCCTCACCCAGATCAGTGTGGCCAATAGGACTTATATCCGGCATTCAGCAGCACATCCAGGATTGCGGCCTGTTGGGAACACGCAAGTTGATGTGTGGGCGTTCTGCTGCGTCATGCATGGTCGTCGTCTGCGCGCAGGGCGAGCGTGTTGCTGTGCATTACGACATCAAGTTCCGCGGCGTGACCTTCATGACCAGCCGCCAGGTGATCAATGATTGAATTGTTCGAATTGATTGAATGGATTGGATTCATGACCGCACTGCTGCACACTGCACACAAAGCGGTATTACACACAACCAGTTGACCCACTGCAGCCTACGAGGTTCCGTGGATGTCACAATGGGTACAGCGGTCAATCAATTCGCAACCCACCTCGCTGGTCGCTGCTGCTGGGTGTTGCGCTGCAGGGTATGGGCGTGACGGGCGGGACGCCGCTGGGCTTTGACGTGGGCAACGAGGCCGGCACGCCTGGCAGCACCCTCCCGGGACTGGACCTGGTGAGCAATCACATCACATGCGGTGTGACAGTGTGGACTGTGGAGTGGGGCGCTGGGATGTACTGCAGCATGCAGCGCAGTGCACTGCTTGTGCACTTGTGCAGCGGAGGCCGAGACATACCAGGGAGCGCGTTGCATGTGCATCCGAGGCCATGCACTCCAGGGAGCGGCTTCAAGCGCGTGCTTTGCTTGTGCAGCTGAGGCCAAGGCAGAGGCAGCGGCAGCACCGGCGTGCTGTAGGCATAATGCGGCCGTTGGTCGCGTGGCTGTTGGTCAGTGCCCGCCTGCCGCGCATTTCTGCTCGCATGCGGCCTGCCCGGCTGAGCGGTGGGCCGTCAGCATAGGGGCACCACCGCACCAGCATGCTGCCGGCCCTGCCGTGTGCATGAAGCCGCGCGCCGCGCGTGCCTGTCGGGGGCGCATCGCGCATCGCTTCAGAGATGTGCACATGGCGTGCACGGCACGAATGCCTGCATGCGCGCACCGGGAACGGATCCAACCCTGCATTGCACGCGCGCACCGGGGAACCTATCCAACCACTGCACGGTGCGTGCGACCCCCCCTGCTTGCATGCGCTCCTCCCGCTTTTGCGTGCATGCGTCTGGTGCATGCATGGCCCTGACCCTGTGGCCCGCCTCTGATTGGATGCCCCGTGTGGCAACATGTGCAGGCTGTGCAAGGCATGCGAGTGGGAGGACTGCGACGGGCCATCGTACCGCCAAACCTGGTGAGCAAGCAGTGAAGCCCTGCACGTGTGGCACACGGAACGCCGTGTGGCGTTGCTCATGCCCTACCAATCATGATGATCGATGCCGCTAGTGTTGACACCTGACAGCCATTCAGCATTGCCACCGCGGTACCATAGTCAGCCACTCATGGAAACCCGGTGCGGCCGCACTCCCTGAACGGCACCAGCATCGGCAAGTCTGCGTTGCGTGCGCCCCATGCGGTCGTCCAGCCCAGCGCCGTCCCTTCCCCCGAATGCTTGCGCACAGGCACATCCACCTCTGCTAATTGCATGGAGCGGCTGCAGTGCCAACGGGTGACTGTCATGTGCCCGCATGCAGGCATGCGCATGCGCGTCCATCTTGCGGGCACATGACAGCGTGCTGCAGCTTGATCGGGTGCTGCAGTAGTGCTCGCTGCCTGTGTGAAACCTGACGCCCGCATTGTCAGACGGGATCGCGTCCTCTGGCCGCTTGCCTGCCGCGGGCTGCACCAACATGCGCTTCACACACACACACATCGCCTGCAGGGATGCCTTCCTTCCGCATGCATTCACACTCCTGTGCGTTTGCATGTGCTCACATGCGTGCAGGCGTACGGCGAGAAGGGCGTTGGCGAGATCCCGCCCAACGCCACGCTCATGCTTGACGTGGAGCTTCTGTCCATCAAGACAAACCCGCTGGGCTACCGGGTGAAGCTGGTGGAGGGATGAGCTCATGAGCGAGGACCAGAGAGAGAGAGGCAGAGAGAGGTTACAGATCGTGATTCCTGTGCAAAGTGAAGCTGGTGGAGGGATGAGCTCATGAGCGGCAGGGCGTGAGTGATGACTTTACATCTCCTGGCTGATCAGGCCGTTCATGGATGAGTAGAGCGATCATGATGACGGGTGGAGTGGAGGGCGCCGACCAAGGACCAGGGAGGGAGAGGCGGAGCTGACAGCCGGAGGGCATAGGCAACGCTGGTTGGCTTAGAAACGTGTGACCCTCCCCACCACATACATATGCACTTTGGGGCTGACTGTATGCCCACAGCCAAGCGGCTCAGGCTGCAGCCCGCCGCACTGTGTTGTGCACTGACATCCCAATAGGTCAGAAGGACCGCGTTAGCCGAAATGCACATACGTCTACGGTAATCCTGAGCAAGCGCGGACCAACAGGAGGGGAGTGTTCCCGCCTGGGCAGGCAGTGAGCACCTCAACATGAAACCCATACCAGTAACACTGCACGTAAACTGTTTAGTCTTGTCTCTTCACGGCTCATTGGGTGAGCCATCCCGTCGGCACTACCCTCTCACACTCACACTGCAATTGCATACACCGTATATCGTATTCGAGCTATACCATATATCGCGTGTAGAGCGAATCCGATCCGCACCCCTCCTCGCGCCTGGAACAGTGACCAGTTGCGGAGGCCGAATAAGGAAGCGTGTGCGTCGAGTTGGATGTGCACGGTTTGTATGCGAGGGAATGAAGACCTTGCAGTTACTGCAGCTTACAATCACGTACGCCAGATGCGTTTCACAATTTCAGACTTTGAGTACCTGGTCAAGGACATGATAACATGCGAAATCGACTATGACAACGTCATATCCACAGTAATCATTGAGGCCCATACAGTAAATGCTGTAAAGCAGAGATTGAACGGGATACTCGAGCTCCCACTCGCTTGTTTGTTGGGCGTTGCTTCATGTTCCATGCCCCACCGCGCGTTTGCATGCTCCCACGTGTGGCTAGGCAATCCCGCATGCTCTCGTATCCCAATGCAGCGGCAGCCATGTGCTGGGTGGCGAATGGCAATGCAGGATAACACCCATATCACCCATAACACATTAGGCCCAACATACACAGTGAAGAATGAATGTCCGTGCCAACAAATGCCAGTGAATGTCAACAATTACCAAGGATTGAAGGTGAGGAATGACATGTATATGAGCCAGCCGCGTCGAGTGAAACTAACGGTAGCGTTGCATTTGCATCAGGCGCACGCAGCAGCATTGCCATGGCAGGTCACTCGGCACTGAGGCCGAACCATCACGCACATATGATACGGCGTATTCGCAGCGGGCGGCGCTTCCCCCTGTGCTGCCACTGTCCAATGATGAAAATATATGCACTACGGCAGCTGCACTGCAGCCGTTGCGGCCTCAGTCCCGAAATGAGTAAATTACCAACACCAACAGGCAGAGTTGTGGGTGGCATCGCGCAAAATGGCAAATGATGAAATGCTCTCATCCACGCCCCATTAAGCGCACACCCACACACAGCAGCAACAATGGTGAAGGCAGCAACAGTGAAGGCAGCGTCACAATGCGTGCGCTGCTGCCCTCACCTCAACCTTGATGACCACGCTAAAGCATGCTGAGTGATGGACTCATGGGCCACACACGTGTCCTGCGGCGTTGGGCGCATGCTGCATCTTCTGCATGCGCCCGACGCCATCTACCCATCCGTGCGCTGCTGCTGGCGCACCAGCGGAATTCAGCTGGACAGCAGTATACAGGACATCAATAGTCAAAGCGAGCACAAATACGGTGTGTACTACACCACTATGGGTGTGCACCGTCCACATGGATATGTGCAGACGTTGCTGCAGGCATGGGAGCCATGTAATGCTAGCTAGTCGCTCTCAATCACATGAATGGGCTGTACTGCATGGGCTGTACTGCGCTGCATGGGCATAATGCTAGCTGCATGTTTTCTCATCCGTTGGCGCGCTTGATCGCGTTAACGTCCTCCATCAGCCTGCGCTTCTCCTCCCGGCAGCTGCACACACACGCGCGCATGCAGGGTGGGGGGGCAGCAGCAGCAGCAGAAGAAGAGAGGTCAGGCAACCGGCCGGGTCCACACTCTCAAGCAAGGATGTGAACTAAACAGTCAATCCACCACTCTCACTGCCGGTGCTGGGTTGCTGATGCCGCCCACACGCCAACCCTAAGACACACCCCCAGCCCCAATGCAGGCCATAATGCAGAGGCTGATCTTCCCGTCCTATCCAGTATCCACCCACACAACCCAACGCTAGTTACACCTTTTTGCATTGTGTATTTGTACTGCTTACCTGGCCAGGCTCGCGCATTCCTTGTCATAGTAGGACAGCACCACATCATCATCGTCCTCATAATCATGATCGTCGTCCTCTCCGTACTGCTGCTTGCCCCTCAGCAGGTCGCCTTCCTCAGCAGCAAGCAGGTCTTCCAGACAAGCACCAGCAGCCGCTGCTCGCCAACCTCCTGCTTCCACTGGCTGAGACTGGGCAGCAGGCGCGCTCCGGGGCCGCTTGCGCATGGTCCTCCGCCGCAGCTCCACCAGTGGCTGCTGGTCCAGCTGCAAGGACGCGTGCGCACGCTCGTAGGTGGGGTTGGACAGCGCCTGCAGCAGGTAGGTAGGGGGGGGTCACATGCAGGTCAGGTGGGTTACGGATTTTGAGGGTATTGGGCAGGCTTCAGGGCCCCCAAACGGTTGTGATTGCATGGGGGCAATTGCGCTCGACGCTCGACAAACACACGGCTGAGAAGGACAGTGTGTTCTCAGGATGGTTTGTCACGAACAGGACAAACGACAACGCACTCATCCGGTTGCCCACAGCAGCAGGCCTTGGTTGGCCTTGGTAGGCAGTGGTCGTCATCAGCAATCACTCCACCAGGCCTACCTGTGACTCATAGAAGCTGATGGTGTCAAAGGTGAAGGGGAAGGCGTCCACAGCGGCATCTGCTGGATCAGTAGCACCTCGGCCGTCATGCTTGCCGCCGCCGTTATCGCCATCATCGTGGTGTGTGTTGCGCCAGATGACGCCCTCCAGCAGCAGCTTGGCCACAGCGGGGTAGGGCACGGTGTGGGCCTGCGAACGCAACGCATCGGCCAGCCAAGTCAGCTCATAGTGCGTGCAGTATGTTGTGCTCACCGCATGCGATCACTGCCACACAATCCACACGGCAAGGAGGTGGAAAGGGTGTGGGCAGCACGATCTGCACACTCGCTCTCAGCCGCTTGCATGCACTTCGTGAGCAGGGTGCCTCCGCATGAATGTGCGTGCACACACGTCAGGCGCCAGCCCCCGATTCACCAGCCCCCGATTGCTGTAGCCTGCATTCAGGAGCATGCGATGCGGCGAATGCCGCACAACACGTCAAGCCGCGAGCCACACTCACATCAAAGTCGATCGCCGCCACTGCGTTGATGCCGGCGCCGGCGCCGCCGTGCGTGATGGCTGTGACGAGGCCCACCTCCTCCACCAGCAGCCGCACGGTCAGCAGCGCCGCGCTGGCGCCGCCCAGCTCTGGCGGCGCCTCCTCCACACGCACCTCACACACGCTGCCCAGCGCGCCCCGCGAAGGCACCTGAAGCCACACGAAATCAAGGTTTACTTAGGGTGCTTCAGGCTTGCTCAGGGTGGAAAACGTACACAGGTGTGTAGGCGTGCGTGCGAGGATTGTGGGTGGTTAGCAAGGCGAGGAGTGAGCGGCGGCAGCGGCTTGCACTGCCGCCGCCCAGTACGCGCAGTCTTGTAGGCCCGGTGATGCACGCTTCACCGCCACAGACCGCAATGCGCGTTAAGTGACATGAGGGGTGCGCAGAGTGGCCGGCCATAATCAGCCACCGTGCAAACTGAGCCAGCCAAGATTGCGTCGGCCCCATCGGCAGCGCTGTGAGTCCTTTACGGACTGCTTCAAGGAGCGCGAATGTCACAGCCGACTGCCGATTGCCGACATGCGGTACAGCCGATACTTCATACTTGGCCTGGCAGCTGGCTGACACTGTTTGTTTCCGTCCCCCCTTCCACGTCACCCACGCCCGGCAAATGCTACGGTACAAGCCATTATTAGGGGTACTTCACATTGGAACTGGTTTCGGTTTCGGATTCACTTTGGCTGAACCCAGTTCGGGCCCAACCCAACCACTTGTCCTTGCATTATGAACCCAGACCTGACCTATCCTATCCAGGGGCGAAACCCTATCAGGGGGGGGGGTCTGATTCGGGTTCGGTTTCGCTCTGGAAAACTTTGTACTTTGTGTGTGGCGCTGCCATGTTGCTCCTGGTGCTACAGAAAGACCCTTTGCTGCACCACATCAAGGCACCACGTCCAGGCACCAGTGTCGTGCGCTTTCGCACGCGACCACGCAGTACAAACGACACATACCAAGCTGCACAACGTAGTGAGCTGTGCGTTTAGGACATACTTGGCAATACAAAGGAAATTCACATAATCTTGTGCCGAAAGGTTGAGCGCTCAGGGTTGTATCCACCTGGCCTACTGGTGCAAGTGTGAAGAGAATGCGAATCCGACCTGGTTAGCCCCCCTAACCAGTTCGGGGGCTATCCTAACCAGAGCGAACCCGAAACTGAAACCAGCTCTAATGTGAAGTACCCCTTATTGGGTTCAGGATTCAGGTTCGAATACAGTACTCACCGGAATGGTTTCGAAGTCCCGTGAGAACAGGCGCACGAAGCGGGTTCCATCGGCATGGAAATTGTTCTTCAGCTGGTGGTTGCTGACGATGCTCGTGCCGCTTTCGTGCTGCGTCAGCATGTGGTGCCGGAACTCCCGCGCGTATTTCGGATGCACCATGCAGGACCAATCCAATGCATCCAGCGCGGCATGCAGGCGATCCACGCAGCGCTCCGTGGCATGCTGTCCAATACGTCCCATACATCCCATACGCTTGAGTATCAGCCACGCCTCGCGCTTGTGGATGAACTGCATGCAAGCAACGCATGTGAAGCCATGGTAAGAGATTTGTGGAATCACAGGCAAGGTGTAGGATGCAGTATGGCAATGCAGTACAGCGATGTGATGCAGTGCGGTACGGCGATGCCACACGTGGATACAGTATGACATCATTGGTTGTACAGTACAGCAGGGGGGATTGTGAGCGAACGGAACTCACCCTCATGCGCACCAGGCCCATCACCAGGCGGTGTCCAGGCGAGCCGGGACGTAAGCGGCCGACCCATGGGCGTCCCGCTTGGCCGGCCCGCTCTCCCTCAGGTTTACAACTATTCGTCACATGCGCATGCACCGCCCTGCATGTGACCAACATGGCAGGACACACGGCAGCAAGGGGGAGCGGTCACACATGCAGCTAGGCTGGGTTTGCACACAAAGTGCAGTGTGCATTGGATATTCCATACTCGGATAGGGCAGGCAGTGTACCGCGACGCATGTTTGTGCGGCGTCGCTGAGCAGGCTCATATGTGCATGTGCATGATGGCAACTATGAAGCCCACTGGCTGTGCGTGCATGGTGCTACTGGACGGTGTGGGTGTACATGGGACCTGAGAACGTGGATGAATGGAATCCAGATGGGGCATGGCATGCAGGGGGCGGCGGCGGCGGCGCGGTTCAACTGCTCAGAAGCTACCCTCTGAGCTCTCGATATCTCGACAAACAACCAAGGCAACGCTGCAAAGATAAACCAACACGTGAAAGGTTAACTGCAACAAATTAGGCAGCTGCTCCCATCTGCTTACCTTCCAGGCTGCACCGGGGCTTTGCTCTGGGCTTCATCGGTGTCGTAGCATTCCGCCAGCAGGTCGCTTGACAAGCGCTTGGCGCAATCAAGGCTGGCAGACTGCTCAGTGCATGCTGCTTTGCCTTCGGGAAGCCAGTCTGGACAGAAGCTCCGAGTGTCATCGATTTCGCGCAGGTGCGTTCCAGGCCCATCCGACGCAGGTCCACTCGCAGCTGGGAAGCTGCACAACTTGCGCTTCCTGCTAGAGCCATCTGCTGCAGATGTACTGTTGGACCCCTGGCTGTCCGAGGCGTGCTCCGGGGTATGATTTGGGGAATGCGGGTCGCCGGTCCGCAGCTGGTTGAGGGCCTGGAAACAGTTGACGGCGCTGTCCACAGTACTGGGCGCTTCTGCTGAAAGGCTGACATCGAACATAACCTGTTGTTGCGCCAGGTTGCAACGGCTCAGCAAAACAGCTGAAGACCTGTTTCCCCTGTCAGCGCAATGTGCTGTAGGGGGCACCGTCACGATAGCTGTGAAGGTCGCAGGTACTATCCTAGTAAGAAGAATATGCAGTAGAAAAAGTATTAAACACTGCTTGGGCAGTTCGCGGAGGCCCAGGTCCGGTACGCTTGTTAAGTCGCTCTTGCTAAGTATGTTGAGGGGGGAAAGCATTAACAGTGGCCAGTTCCTGTCAGGGCATGGGTGCCCAGTGTTGTCTGCGTCCGATTATTGGCGTGTGTTCTACTGGCGTTGTTGTGTCGGGTATGTACGTGCAGAATGCCAGCACCATAAAGACTGTCTGTGTGAACACAGCCACGGCCTTGCTTTTATACATCATGGAGATTGTGTTCAATTTCAACAGGCCCGGCTGCGGTTTCAGTGTTTCACCATGCTCACATATCCCCCTGCTCATGTATTCCCTCATGCATGGGCTCATGTGGGTAGCAGGGGCGAGGCAAATATTCAGCGCTCCTCCCATCCTCGTTTCTGCTGTTTGTGCACATGACAGCATACAGCCAACACAGCGCCCACCTATGAACGCCACCTGTCACAGTGAGCACGCTTGCATGCATGCGTTGTGCGACTTGACCGTCGTGCACCATTTCCTAACAGTGGCAGCTGCACCATTCAGACCAGTACAGCGATGAGGCTCAGGTCCGGGACAGCGTATTAGTAGCAGCTACCTTCCCTCTGTGAACTGTCGATGTCACTCAAACACGCACTTTGGATCAGAGACTCAGCGATAGCGACTTTGCATATAATGGACCTCTGAGCCTTTACCTGCTTCTGCCAAGGCCAAAGTGTTCATATGCAGTTTCTGCTAGCACGTGCTAAATTGCCGAACTGCCCTCCCTGTGCTCCAGGCGTACACGGCGTTGCCAGTGCCACTACTCTGACAACATATGCAGATAGCCTTTCATCTACCTGGACCACAACGCCTGCCACTAGAGTACAATAGGAGCTTGTGAAGAATCGCCACATCGTCATTGTGCACACATGCAACTGCACATACACCGCATCCCCATTTCCAACCCTGGTGTCCACGGGGGGGTGCTTGGACATAGGCAGGCCTCTGGATGGCTGGCAGGCCAGCCTCTCACCCCAACGACAACGCAAAGCAGGCATTGAGGCCTTGCGGCGGTCTTGCACGCTCCCCACGTGCCCAAGCGTGTGCACATACGTACTGGGTGCCTAGGTTGTCACAGCACTGCTGCTCTTCATCCTGCTGTTATACATAGCGCATATATGATACACATCGCATACAGCTTGTATGACGCTGCAGGCTGCAAGCGTCGTCGGGCAGCTTTCGTGCATGTATGTTTCAAAAAGTCAGACGCGTCTATATCAGCACTGAGCCCTCCTTAAGTGAGTGCCAGGAAAGGGTACCAGCTGCCCCTGGACACCCCGTGAGGAGGAAACCACTTTTACGAGAAGAGAGACCCCCCGGGCCGGCCCGCCCGTAGCCCCTCGGGGAATGACGATAGAGCAACTGTGCCAGAGCCTGGCACCAGTGTTTCAAGGCACCTTGATTGCAGTAATTGGTTGGTCCGCAGGCCCCCAAGCTGGTGTTGACTCACAGACCTAGGGTTAGCACGCTTCCGAATGCGGCCAGAGCGCCGTAGCGTGCAGCAGCGCAACAGCACGAGCCTACAGCAAAGCAAGCTTGAGCTTGTGCACAAGCAGGAAACTGAAACACCAAGGAAGTGATTGAGCTCCACACGACGTCTCCTTTGATATCACATTCGGCGCTGAATAGGCAGGCAGCTGCTTTTGCCTCCACCATGATGGGATTGGCCACCTCCCGTTGTACGCACGGGGCAGCGCTGAGCGGGCCTGGAAAGGTGCAGGGCAATGCGACAGTCACACAAGGCCTCGTATGCCCTAAGAGTATATAAAGCACCAGCAGCGACGTCTCCCAAGCACACAGGCTCGCTTACCTCTTCAACTCATTATAGCACACCCTTCACATACACCGCCCTTGCTCAACCTACATCCCGCAAGCCTCTCCCTTCTCCCTTAAACTCCCTCATCAGCCATGGACAAGGTCGGCGAGACCGCCACGCAGGCCACCCACAGGACCGAGGAGACCGGAACCAAGGTAGGAGGAAGCGAAACCAAAAACAGAGCATGCGCTTTGTATACCCTGCCATTTGCTGATGTCAGCCTGGTGGGGGGGGGCTGCAATGGTGGCCTCCTGATGTGTGTGTTGCATCTGCGTGGATGTCTCAGTGCCTCAATTGATAGGTCGTCTGAGCAGTGCTAGTGACGACAGCGCAGCAGCGTATGTGTGTACGCACAGCAGCACTGCTGCACACGCCTCAACTCGCATCAGTGCACTGTCAGCGATACACAGCAACACCAATGCATGGGCAGACTGGGTGCGTTTGCCATGCACACTGCGGTAGTGGCCTGCCAGGGTGTGTGGGCAGTGTGTGTGGCCAGAAGCACACCACGGATTCAAGCGCTGTTCGGCTACTCGCCCCTCGTTCCCATCCACATCACCCGCTGTTCAAACGTTAACCTAGCGCTCGTCCACCTGCCCTTCACAGTTGCAACACACGGGTCAGTTGATGGTTGACCGCATCAAGGACACCTTTGGCGCACACAACACAGGAGAGACGGCCGCCAAGGAGGCTGCGTTCAAGGGTGAGTTGGCAGTGGGTGTGTGTGTGAAATAAATCTTCATTCAATGATGCATGGTCAAGCACTGCTGCAAGTTGTACTGAGAACATAATCACGGCTGGTGTGCCACCTGCATTTGAAGCTGATAGAGGATTGGCTCAGCATGGGTGCATGCAGGGGTGTATGGATTGTGCACATGCGGTCAAGCACTGCTGCAAGTTGTACTGCTGAGAACATAATCACGGCTGGTGTGCCACCTGCATTTGAAGCTGAGAGGGGATTGGTTCAGCATGGGTGCATGCAGGGGTGTATGGATTGTGCACATGCGTCTGCTGCACCTTACTCCGCCGTGAGCTAAACCTTCGCCCCGTTCTGCCCGCCCGGCCCTGCCCCACTCGCAGCTGACGAGGCTGCCCAGCAAGCAGGCAACCGCACGACCGAGACCGTTGACAAGGCCAAGCACACAGTGAAGCATGGCTAAGACAAGGTTGCCACGGCCGATTGTCACGGATGATGCCTGGCGCCCGGACAACCTGCTTCGCCTCCAAATGCGCGGCGTGTATATGCGCGTGTAGATTAGGCCAGACCGTGGCTGGCAGCTGTACAAAATGCTAGGTTCACTTTGCATGCCGGCATGTGCACTGGCTGTACACTACTAAGGAATGACACTGTACAATGCATGTGTTGGAAGCATCAGCCTTGGCTGTGTGTCTGCAAATTGATGGCTGTCCTGCTGATGAGACAATGTGCCATGTTGCATGCGTGCACCATTGCTGCATGGTGCATCAATGACATGATAAGGGATCCAAATTGTAAATGAAAACCCTACTGTTCCTGTGTACGCTGGTCTGCAGCTGAATGTTTGTTGGCGTTGACAATACACCAGGCATGTGTACTGAGTTCAAGCGATTGGCAAGTGAGAGTAAATGCAGGTATCCTCCATGCTAAGCTGCTCATGCATAAGCCCTATGCTGAGCTCCAGAATGTTCGAATGCATGGCGGGCCATGGATGGCTTGCGGCACCGCTACATATTGCAATCAAACAGAGCCTCAGCCCAGCCCAGCAGTGGAGAGGCTCTTGAATGTTTCCTGCATGAAATGCATGAAAACTGATCAGCTGGTGCTGGGTTCACATTAAGGCTAAGGTTGGCAGCTAGCGGCCGCAGCGCCGAGCAAGAGCGTCACAGCACAAAAGCACACATGTATACAGTGAGTGAGTGAGTGGTGAGCTTGCTGAGAGCCTGTGCAGGGCGAAGCACGAGACTGAACGACCGAGCAAGTGATTGAGCTCCACACGAGACATCTCCTTTGGCATCACCTATCAGCGCTGACTAGGCAGGCAGCTGACTTTTGGCATCACCTGTGATTGGATTGGCCACCTCCTGTTGCACGCGCTGAGCGGGACTGGAAAAGGGCAGGGCAGTGCGAATTGTCACCAAGGCCTCATATGCCCTAAGTGTATATAAGCCCAGCTGTGTCCTGGTGCAAGCACGAAGACTCTCTGCTAGCTCTTCAACTCACCACTGGCTTAACCTTACAGCTCCCGACGCACGCCCTTCGCATACACGGTCGACCACACCCGAGCGTCCCTCAACCTACGCTCCTCAAGCCTCTCCCTACTCCCTTAAACTCCCTCATCAGCCATGGACAAGGTCGGCGAGACCGCCACGGAGGCCACCCACAGGACCGAGGAGACCGGAACCAAGGTACGAGGGAGCGAAACCAAAACCAGAAAACACCGCAGGCACTGTGGTACCCTGCTGTTTGCTAGTAGTGTTAGGAGGGGCTCCAGAAGTGTGCTGCTGATGGACGTCTCGGTGCCTCAGTGGGATACATGGATCTGTTCCGCACAGTCATGTCACCTGCTGGCAACTGCTGCACACCTCGGCGTGGATAAGTGGTTCGCGACGGCACATAAGTCGTCTGAGCAGTGCTCGCGACGACAGCGCAGCAGCGTATGTATGTACAGACAGATAGCACTGAGCCGGCAGCACGCATCAGTGCACCATTGGTATTGTCAGCGGTGCACAACAACGCATATCTGTGAGCCAGCTTTGGCCGACCTGATGAGGCTTTGGTGCATCTTTCCACGCACGTTGCAGTAGTGGCCTGGGGTGTGTGCGCAGTGGCCAGAAGCATACCACACATGTGACAAGTGTCGTTCTGCTGCTCCACCCCCGTTCCCATCCACATTAACCTCTGTTCAAACGTTAAACTAGCGCTCGCCCACCCGCCCTTTGCAGGTTCAACATGCCGGTCAGTCGTTGGTTGACCGCATCAAGGACACCTTCGGCGTACACAAGTCAGGCGAGACGGCCGCCAACGAGGCCGCACACAAGGGTGAGTGATGAGCAGGGCCGTGGGTGGGTGACAAACTGATGATACATACTGATGATACATCATCGATAATCCAGTCCTTGAATGCATCGCCATTTGTACTGCTGGACAAATGAGCACGGCAGGTGTGTGTGGGGGATTGGCTGAGCGCGGGTGCATGCAGGGCGGGGAGCATGGATCAGCAATCGTTACCGCAATGCCTTCGGAACGGCGGTACGGAGGTTGATGCATCAGGCTTGCAAGTGCCTTTGGCTGAGCAGATCCTATGTGGCAGGCAGTGTCAGGCAGTGCATTGGGAAGAGGCACGCACTGTTGCCCGCATCATGCATGCTAGTCATTACATACCTGTGATCCAGCTCAACGCTCAAGGCATGCCAGTC